>CANUEY010506834.1:0-19709 GCA_948099555.1 Croton setiger | reverse complement strand
CTTACACATACAATGTTCTAAACATTCAGTCTATACAACAGTAACCTCAAAATGACACTAACAACAAGTAAACAAATCATAATAGAGATGGTGCAGTAGCTATGAATGTCAAGCTCAATTCAAAGTCAGTTTCATGACACCTTGTTTGTGACATCTCATGCAAATGTCTCTATTCTGCACTTACCCTATAACTAATAAAGAATTGGACTCAAGAACAGAAATGATTTAAAGTAGACAGGCAGTTCAACTCAATAAAACATCCCAAAACAAATCAAGACACCATGCTTTAAAATAGAATTCCAACAATCTGTAATGGCAAACAGCCTCATATGCAATTCAGAATGTATCATCATTTTTTTAGCCTCACATGTTGATATCTTAATGTCCAAACTTATGCAAACATAACCAACAAGCTTTGTTATCAATTTTAAAACCCTTCTGACCTACTTCTTAAAAAAAAACAGATATCCGTACAATCATTCCATGAAAAATCTTGCAACATTAACATCCCTAGAAAACATATCAACAACAGAAACTCAAATTGCCATCACAACCAAACCACAACAGCAATGATGCAGTTAACAGAACAAATGTAAGAATGAATACTCTGGGTTTGTGACCATTGCAACAGTGGTCAGCTCATAATCCATGTCAACAACATTGTTTCTAGTTCAGAAGATACAGAGTATAACCAAACAACAATGAATTAGATGTAAATTGAACTACATAACATCAGCCGGCACCATCCAATCAAATCAACAACCAACACCTAATATAATTACCACTTCACTCATTCTGGATCCACATGACTACTAAATAACATGTTTAAAGAATATATGAACAAACTGACTTCACAAATATAAACAACATTGAGGTTTGAGAACAGACTAAAATGATTAAAACAGTTTTAACAATCATGACAGAAATAATCACCAAGGCACAACATATGGGGAATAACAATCAACACAATTCAAGCATGACTATGCAGAAACAAAACATGACTATGCACACAGAAATGAAGATCATATCAAGCATAGCTATTATTTAACTAAAACAAAACAACAAAACCATTATATTAACCTGGATGTAGTCTTACTTAAGCAACTATTAGAAGATCTCATAAGAAGAACAGATTATATAACACATAACTACTCAACAGAATGTTCAGAAAGGATCAAACAGAAGCATTCAACCAAATGGAACCAGCTTAATCTGGTTCCCATACTGCACCAATCATACTCAGTAAATAAGTTTGAAATTAAGAAATAAGTAATTAAATTAAGTGTACCTCAGAATTCAGCCTTGATTAGCTTTACAGAATCCCCAGTTCCTTAGCTACAGCTTCTATGTTCCAGAAACAGTTTATAGAGAAAGTAAAAACCAAAACAACTTCGATTCTTGATTTCAAATCAGTTTTGAATCAAGAATCGAATTCAGCTTACAGAGATTGCAAAAAATTTTCGAAATTAAAAACAGGATTTACAGAATACTCTTTTTTCAGAAAAGCCTCTCCCCAGAACGTTCTCTCCAGAAATCCCCTCCTGGACACGATAGCTTCTACCTTTTATCCTCTCTCTCTTCTTCGTTCCTCTCCTTGATCGTACGACACCTTCCACGTCATCATTCTGTTACAACCAACAATCTCCTTTCTTTTTCCTTCTTCCATTATGTTACACCTCACCTCTCGTTTCTGTTGCTTGCCAATCTCCTCTCTGATGTCTCGATTTTCTGTTCCAACCTTTCTTCTCTCTCGCTCACACTTTTCGTCGTCCCAATTCACTCCTCTGCTTCGTTCTCACTTTTCAATTTCGTCTTCAATTCCATCTCCCTCTCGACTGTGTTTTCAATTTGATCCCTTAATCCCTAATCCCCAATTTCTATTTGATCCCTTAATCCCTAATCCCCAATTTCTATTTCTGCCTTCGATTGATTCTGTTTCAGTGAATACACGACGTCGTTTTCTTCTTTATTTTTTTTGCCTGTTTACTTGTCAAAACGACAAGTCGTACGCTACGTTTAATTAAAACGCAGCGCACTCCTCAAACGTCGTTTCTTTCCTGACCAAAACGACGCGTCGTTACCTCCAAAACTTTATTCTCGTGTTCAATCAAGTCCTTCCTGCTTTCAATTCCTTTCTAATTCATCTAATTTCTTTCATTCTTCTTCAATTAAATCATTTTCTTCAATTTTCTCCAAATTCAACCTATTTTCTTCATTAATTTTATTTTTCTATAAAAACAAAAACTAAAATTCCCTTTCAGATATATTTTTTTTAAACCATATTTTAATTTTTAAAAATTAAAATAAAAGCAAAACAAAATTAAAATTAAAATTAACCAATTTTCACCAAAAAAGAAACTAAATTGAAATTAGAGATTTTCTTTTATTTTATTCTTTAATTTTAACTTCTTTAAAATCGAAAAGAAAAAGACTCAAATATATTTTTGTTGAAGGAAAAAGATCTTTTGGAATTGAGTTAAAAGCATTAAAACAAACTAAAAAAAAAAAAACTTAAAATATTTTGAGAGCTGGAAGAACTTGAGCTGTTTTTGGAATTTCTGGAGATTTCATCGAGTTTTGGCATATTATCATTACTGGTACTTTTTCTGGGAAAAAAAATTAAGCGTCAACACTAGGCCTGGGCTTAAGACTAGAGTCATCAACCCACAATAAATGAGGAAAAGCAAAATTAAGAACACAAGAAGAGGGACATATTTAGTTTACGCAGCAGCAACTTTAAGATCATAATGATCAATAAAAACTTCCCCATATTCACTCTTGCTAGTTGTCTAAGTAGTCCTCTCTAACATTATCAACTAGCATCAAACAAAACTAACCAAAACAGAACTAAATCAAGAGAAACAAAAGCACTACCCCCAGAAGACTAGTCTTAGCTATGGGGCAATCTGCATTGGGATTCAGATGAACTTTACAACTCAAGTGTCGCTGCTCTGTGATTGTCGAGTCTTGCACTAAACCTGCAATCTCAACACAAAAAAAAAAAATTCATGATGCAATTCTATAAAAACCCCAAAATTTCAAAATGGGAAAATTGAGCTTACATGAAATGTTGAAAAAAACAAGTAGACTGGTACTTCCAAACAAAGAAAGACTAAGGAATAGACTTTCCTAACAGAGAACAGTATCCTGACACTGTAGGATCAGATGGATACTTGCAAACAATGTCACCACCTTTTAATCTTATAGGACTTCTAGCTGCTGGCAACACAAATAATAAAAACATACTTATATTAGACCTTTGTGAATGAAAAAAAAAAAAGAATAATATAACACCCGTGATACTTGATTTGTTAAGGACACCTGAGGAGGGATTATAAATCAGAAAATATTCAGATTTTATTTTTACCTATAAATATGAAGATGTGGAGGACCAAGCAATTTGTTTTACAACTGTGGCCTATGTATTTATCTCATATGCCAGTCAGATTCGTGTAAATAATTCTCTTCTTTCAGTCTATTTTCCTAAAATAACTAATTACTTTTAAAGGATCAATCAACTTGACCATATAATAGATTAGTAATAAACACTGGGAAAATTATTATTGTGATGGAAATTGATACAATACGTATATATAATATCGAGTAATATAATTCTTGAATACAAAGGCCACCAGCAATAAAATTTCTTAGTCAGAAATCAGAAACAGCAACAGGAAAAAGAGAATTTAATTATCAGATCCACCATCCCAAAAATAGATCTCGTAATCAAGTATGGAGCTTTCCCTCACTTTACATAACATCATCCTACGAAGCTACAATATTTAATAAATCCCAAGATGGGATAAACTTATCATCACTGTTTTTTAGACATTACAAACTATTTCCAGATGGAAATAATAACAATGTACACCATTGGTACAAACAAATTTTATCCAATTTTCTAGTTCAGTTGTACAAGAGGCGACCTCGGTATTAAAGATGGCTTCAGTTCCTTCACCTCGAATGATTCGTACGCATTATTTTCGCGAAATTCCTCAACCAGTTCTTCCATTGGCATTGACCTGAGTGCCTCTATGTTCCCCTTGCTTGGAATGTCTGCCTCACATCTAACTGGTGTTGTACCAGTTGGCTCATAATCCTATTGATTACCAAGAGAGATTGTAAAAATAATTGCAACTTTCAGAACAATTGAGATAATGTTAATTGACACAAAGATTACTGTTTCTCTGCTGTTCCATACTTGTATAGGCTCCGGGTGTTATGTTAAAAAATTGAACAGGTTACAAAGATTACAAGCAGAACTTACATTATAATTCTGCCGCAAGGTTTGCTGTGCTTTGTCATCAATAGCTGCCGCTTGGCTAGAATGATCCTCCCTGAAACTCTCAAGCGTTTCTGTATGACCTTTGACAGCTTCCAAGATTCCAGATACAGATCCACGCTCTTGTTCTGATACATCTGTAGGAATTTATAGGTTCAATGTATCAATTACTGTACTC
Organism: Croton setiger; assembly: GCA_948099555.1. NCBI lineage: Eukaryota > Viridiplantae > Streptophyta > Magnoliopsida > Malpighiales > Euphorbiaceae > Croton > Croton setiger. Next base: position 15,249 of record CANUEY010506834.1, on the reverse strand, counting down.
TTTTTTTTATGCAAATGTATTAAGGAAATAAATTCAAGAAATAGAAGGAAAATTGATATAAAAAACTAAGGATGATGGTGTAAGCAAATACTCATAACTTATTGTGAAGCAAAGCAAACACAACCTCAGAATTATCAAAACAATTATGAACTACCGATTTTCCAATCATTTTTTCTCAAATAACATATGAAACAATGTAAACAAAAAATAAAAGCAGAATGCCTTTTCAAGAGAAGGGAGAAAAAGAAAAAATGAGACTCACAGTCAATATGCTGAAGGAAATCATCACTATTCACTGCCACATCTTGCTCAGCTGCAATCCTTGCAGAAGTAACCTCAAGGTCATGCTGCTCAATGCTATCAGTTGCATTTCTGTACAAAAGGAATTTAAGAGAATGTAAAATGAATTATGAAGAGAGAAGACAGTATGAGTGGATCAATCAATGCGCTGATACATTTGAAGACAATTTTATCATCTGCTTAATGACCAGAGCCAAAAACAACAAGATCCCAAGCAAAATTGATAAGAGTTAGGGACATGAAAGATTTGACTATATGGTTGGATGAATACAAAAGGTAAACAGACTGCCATTATATTAAGTTCGGATATTTTTTCATCAAGCTGCTTAAAAACTGTAATGAGCTAGCGATTCATGGAGGACAAAATTAATAATCTTCATCTCAAACAGGACAAAAAATCAAAGAAACATTGCCATCTAAGTGACCAAAAGACTGCAGTTTCCCTTACCTGATAAATGACAACGAAGATGAGACATGCTTCCGGCCCATTTCATTCACAGATTCATGAGTCATATTCCAGTGCTTGAAAGCTGATTCAGCAGTGCTAACACTAAAATAAGAAAAGGCAAAAAGAAGTCCATTAAAATTTAAGAAAATCCCTTTCCATCTACATTCATGAAATAGTTCCTTGTTTTAAAAGACCTAAATATATTTCCAATCACAACCCTGAAAGTTATATTAAAGTTAGCAATTGAAAATAGAGGATCTACCATTGGTTCAGGAGCTGCTCCATACGACAATGTTTGGCTGCAAAGAAATCTGCGGAATCAATAGCTTCTCTCTCTGATTGAACAGAAAATTCCTCCCATTTCCGTTTTGCATCTTTTGTAATCTCCTCCATTGAGGACATACGTCCATCCAAAATCACATTGTTCCCAATGGAAGTTTCCCTCAGATTATTAAACCTTGTATGCACCTATTGGCACAACTTTCAGTCCAAGTTCACAATAGATTGGGTGGAAATAAAAGGGAAAAAGAAAGGCAGCAAACCAGCTCTTTTTGACGCAGAATGTGGTTGGAAACCAGATTGCTTATATCAGCAACAAGTTTTTCAGCATCAGATTTCGACTGCTCCTGCTCATAAATTTTCAGAGTCACTAACTTCTGAATAAAGCATTTATTTTTACATTCATAAGTGACTTCATGTTCACACTACCTCATAAGCTTTTTGAAAATCATTAAGGCTCTTCAATTGAATTTCGTTTGCTTGTACTGCATAATTCTGAAGCCCTTGAGATTGTTCCAAAAGATTTTGTAGAAATCCATTCATGTAGTCAGAAACCTCCTTTCTCTGCTCACCACTAATATGGAATTTCTATTGAATTCCATGTCATTGCGAGTCCAGACAAAAAAATAACAATTAATTAGAAACAAGAAATTAAACACCAAACGAAGGTATGCTGCATCAGCAAACAAAATGAATAAAAGAAGTGTGAAAAGCTAGTTGCAGACAAATTTCCTGGGCAAAACCGTTCAAGAGAATAAAATATATGCAAAATAGGTGCAAGGTTAAAAAGTAAATATTTAATTTCTTAATAAGAGATCAAATTAAGGATCAAACCTGACGCAGTTCCCCAGCAAAAGAAGCAATTTCATTTCCGTGTACTGAAAGAGTACTCTGGAGACCATCAAATATTGATGCTGCTTGACCAGATTCCGAGGCTAGAAACTAAATCAAAAAATTGAAAATAAGTACTGATATTTTGATGAAATAACTACATTTTACATCCACAAGAATTATAATCGAGTTACTGTCACCTACTTCTTCAATAGACTGTGCATTAGTAGAAACAGATGATGAAATTTCCTCTAAACCAGCAATAGAGCTTGCTTTATGCAATCGGACAACATTTTGCACAGCTTCAATGTGGGAAACATACACAGCTCTCGAAGCTGTTAACTTCTTCTTCATATCTTTGACCGCCTAGAGGGAAGGCATAGAGAGAAACTGTTACTTGAAAGCAAAACTAAAGCAATTCAAAGTAACAGCCAAAATGCAACAAACTGAAAAATGGTATTAATAATTTAAGTACCTTATCATGTATGTCAAGGAAAGAATGACAGAGAGTTTCAACGCACTTTATATGTTCATCTTGCTTCAACATTGATGAAGCCACCATTTTTTGAAGAGAACCAATTCGCTGGGAGAGCTCCACTTGGAAATTGCTCACCACTTCTTTATTATCAGCGTGCAGCTTATCCTCTCTTCCTATAGAACATAACATTGAATGATCACAAAACTTTAATGAAATGTCTGTGAAACTTGGTATCAATAACTACGATATTAACAGCATACCAATCTTTTGGAACAAGGAAGCATTGTCTTGAAGAGCTTTCTCCAAATCAGATCGTAAAACACATGCTTGATGAGCCAAAGCATTCTCTGTTTCATAAATTTAAAATTTCCAATCAATATACAGCCCAAAGAAAACCATGAAAATGTAAAAATATGATCAAGCCTACCAGCTTTTCTATGCTCAGATATGATAAATTCCCTCTCCTTCAAACCATAACGACACTTCTTCAATTCTTCCTCAGTATGGGTGAGCAACTTGCTCGTTTGTTCCAAGTTTTTCTGCACATTTTACCTGGATTACTACAAGTTCATATAATAGTAGTCATTGACAAAAACAAAGAAAGCTACCTCAGTGGCGTCAATTTTTCTGCTCAAATCAGAACTATATCGAACCTGAGCATCATATTTTTCTTGCAACTCCTCGAGTTGCTGTTTCACATACACCATAAATATCAGAAAAAATAAATAACTAGTTGTCTCATTTTCTGAAATGGTTTTGCATGCACTAACCTTCTGGTGGGTTTCAATTGTTAATCCCATTTGCTCTATCTGATCTGCCATGGCCTATACAAGGCAAAAGTAACCATTTAAACAATGACTCATTATTGAGCAAAAGTAACAAGAAACAGAACTACTGGGGGAAATTTATCACCAAGCCATATTTTTTACCATTGAAAGCAAAGAAAGAGGTCATTTTCTTCTTATTAAGTCATGATAGAGTAACTATGCAAATAAATACTTAAACACACTGAACAGCGTGATGCCTAAGAATGACCAATTCAAGCATAAATACAGTCAAACTTGCAGATTACCTTCCTTTCACTCTCCTCCTGATAGTATCGCTCCTTTGGGATATAAACACCATTTTTTTCCCGTGCAGCATAAACCTCTGAACCAAATGCAAACATTCTTAGAAGATAAACAAACATTCTTAGAAGATGAACGAACACAATGCATAACATACATCCCAAGGTGGTTCATGGTCGTTGGCACAATTTGAATCATGAAAAGAACCTCACCTGCCTTGAGTCTTTCAATCTCTCCATAAAGGTCCTTGATAAGAGTTGATTTCATCATTTTTTGATTAATCTACAAACAACAATTACAAATGCTTAGTATACCTAAGGGACTAAAAACCATTAAAATAACAAGTATCAGAGCATAGTAAGCACACAAAAAGATGAAAAATATAACACAATAAATTTTGAACAAGAAAAGGAATTTCAAACATAGATTCAATCATTTAAAGAAGCACAATTTCCTCCATATATTGGAGTAAAAATCACAGGTAAGGACTAACCTCAGGCTTATTCTTTATGTTCTTTGCCCTGTGCGCATAATCCAGTGTACTCAATGTCTCCTCTAAACAATGAACAGCTGGTGAAACTGTTGCAATAATGCATGTTTTTGTCCTTCCTCCAAGTGAATCACGAAGTAACCTAGTGAGCTTGCTATCCCTGTGTCAAGCGTGTATGTAAATAGAAGTTTTAAGGACACTGATTTAGGCCATGGAGATAACTAAGGGATAGCAGTTTGAACCTGTATGGAATATGTCCTAGATGCTCAACTAGAGCATTAATGACACGGCCCAAAGTAAGTAAACTTTTGTTGATTTCACCTGCTTCTCTTGCACGACCCTATTTAATATTGATCATGAATAGTTTTAGCTTATTCTAATCAGACAGATATCAATAAATGAAACAACAATAATACAGCACTACAACAACAAAACAAATTATACCTCACGAGCACCAGAACGAGAGATATTTTCTGAACCAGCCAAATCAACCAAATTCAGTTTCCCACATTTGATAAGCTCTTCACCTTCTGGAGTTGCTTCCTTAATATGTATTGTAATGGAAAAGAGAGAGTGCGACCGACTAAAAGAGAAAGTGTGTTTTTATTACAAGTAGCATACATCAAAAATGGATTTATGAATTAAAATCAAAAGAATAATTACCTCGACTGCTTGTTTAACAAAGTTTCAGCAGTTCTACGTTTTGCTGACCCCCTTTCCAGAAGAGTGAATATCTCACTAGCACTTGTAACAATTTCCTCTTCTAGACCTCTAACTAGAACACCACCTTTCCCATCCTCCATCAAAGGTAACTGTTTCTTTTGCTTCTCTTCCAAAGCAACTCTAGTAATTTCGTCTGGTGCAAGCAAATCAGTTATCTCCTCATTGTACAATTCTAAGAAAGTAACCTTTACACTATATTCAGCATTCTGGCTCTCAAGTGTATCAAAAATTTGTTTAACCGCCCGAGGAATCACCCCAGCTTCTGGAGGTAATTCTCCATTAGGCCCACTCTGTTCAATTGCATCACATGAACAAATCAACCATATGGTCACCATTAAGGGTATAGTCCTCAAACAAACTTACTAATAACAAGCACATGCTCATATGTCATACCTTTGACCTTTTGCATTCCCCTTCCATAGTGTATGTTTTACCAGTACCAGTTTGACCATAAGCAAAAATGGTACAATTGAAACCTTCTAGAACTTCATTCACAATTGGCACCACAGCCTGTTCATACAGATCTTTCTGCTGAGCAGAAGGGCCAAATACCTACTTGCAAAAAATGCCAAATTGTCATAGCCTTTAACTACTAGAATGATCTTACAATATCAATATTCAAAATTACAGTCCAAAAATCACAAAAGATAATCCAGAAGATCCCAACAACAAAAACAACCATCAAATATTAATGTACTAATACTGTTATGGGACTAGAACCAATAAAATAAAAAGAAGGGCAGTGCATTTATTTACACATATAACGTTGAATCAGATTTTAAAATAACATAAACTCCAGGTCTCGAGAATCTGATGAGCCAAGACAGTAAACGACCATTCAAGCAAGTTAGATGAAATTAGCATTCAAAAACAATAAAAAAAAATCAAAAGTAAAATTGGGCAGCAGAAGCGAAATCCTCAACTCTCATAATAAATGCTAAGAGGGGAGAGCTTCATTTGCCACAATGTTCTAGCCCACTAAAATAAAACTCAAAAAGTAAAAACCTTAGTATGAAAAAAGGTGACTGATGCACCACTGAACTTATAAACACAACATATAAACAACTTGCAATTCAGTTTACATCTTAAACAGGTGCAAAATTAGGAAGAACCATTATTCTTTAGGTTCCTTATTCCCAATAACTGAACCAGCAGAATCCCAGTAATAATTATAAGTCTGCATTACCATTTCTCGTACAAACTAGAAAATTCATAGCATCAACGTTCCAACAATCAAGAACGAATCAGCATAAGTTTATTGCAAAATTAGAAAAAGTTACCTTGTCAAAAGTAAAAACCCTATCTATATGCTTCCCAGCGATACTTTGTGAAACGGAAACCTCTCTCTGGTAGTCATTGCAGGTTACAACTTGAGGTGCATTGTTCCTTAACTCTTCGTCGCTAAACGGCCTAACAAATCATCATTTCAATCAACCATATAAGATCAAAATTGCATTCAATTAATCCAAAAAAAAATTGAAATAAACAAATAGAAGTCAAATTGATATTGAAATGGATTCATAAAGGAAACCTCGAACCCGTACCTACAACGAAGAAGGACCTGGACATTAACGCCTTTCTCTTTCTCATGGCGGGCAGACATCTTTTTGGAATCTGATCTTACAACAGAGAGAGAATCGAACGAGCCTTTACTGTTTTAGATCTTAACCTTCGGACTCGAAAATGCTTCTTTCTCTTTCTGGGTGTAGTGAGATGTGAAAAGTGAGAGAGCGGGCTTGCAGTGGAATTTGAATTTTGAGACCCGCTCGCTTGAAATATATCTAACGGTACGATCTCGAAAGACTGTCAGAATCGGACGGTCTAAGATTTGTTTCTGGTTAAAAGCTTTAGATATGGTAGGGTTCTAAATATGTGAACCCAATCGAAAAACAGCCCATTTTGGAGCGGAAAGCCCATTTGTTAGCCTCTATAATTTGGCCTCACACATAATTTTGCACTTCAACTTTGGGTAAAACGTTAGTTCGCCACTTTAACTTGTCGAAGAACCAATTATGCACCTTAACTCTTAAAAAAATGTAACTTACTTCACACATTTCTACCTTTGGACGTGATTTGCATGTGCACACGTTTTGGAGAACGATTGAGAGTTTGAACGTGGTTCAAACGACTAGATTTATCCACGGTAGACACTTATAATTAAAATTTCCAATTATCTTCCTCTATAAATGTTAGGGATGATCAGGTAAATGGCTAATTATTTATAAGTCTCTAAGGTTTTACATAATATATTTTGGGGTCTTTCTTTTTTAGAAATTGTATTAATAGGTATTTATGTTTACAAAAATTGTGCTATTAGGTATTTCCGTCCAGAAACGTTGTTATTCAATTGAAAAAATCAAACGATTTGGATTAAATTTTTAAAAAATGACAAAAGTTTATTTGAATCAAACCATACTAATTAAACTCAATCTTTAAATCAAATAATTTCTTCTTCAACCTCAGTATCCACCAATGCAACCGAAAAATCCAATCTAATAACCTCAAATGTGAATGCTAGGTTTTTTTTTTTTTTTTTTTTTGAAGAAAGTGAATGCTAGATTTCAGAGCAAAAGAATCTAGTAAAAGCCTAAATTATAAAGCATTAAAAGAAAAAGTTGTAGTAACACAGACCAAAGATTTGCTATTATTCACAAAGCCTTCGTCAATCCTTAGCAAATGGGTTGAAAGGTTTTGAATTCATTTGATTCTTCACAGATGCATATAGGGTGCAAAGGTTTTCAATTTGTTTGCTTCCTCATAAACCAAAGATTCCTTTGCAAATGGGTTTTCAATTTGTTTTGAGTTTCATTTTCTTGATGGTATTAGATTTTAAAATTGGTTTTGACTCTTTGGACGAAGAAGAAGAACAATTTCTAACGACGGTAAAGCTAGAAATCAATCAGTTTTGAGGAACCTCTCTTATGAAATGCTGCGATTTGCTATGGTCTTCAGTTTTGAGAGGCTGCGATTTGCAGTTCCTCACCCCTCTTATGATTTACGGTTTACGATTCGAGTAACCATCATCACTGCTCTATCGCACAGCCACTTGATATCTTGCTCAAACATTGCATCACCCATCTTTTTCTTTCCGGCGAATTGGTTAGACAGTCGAAAATAGTTTGGTATCAAACCAATCACACCACCTTCCCTCCTCAAATTAATCGTCTTCTTATTCCTGTGATATACTTTTTTTCTATTTTTCTATGTTCATTTTTTTTTTTTAAATTTAACTTCTTGCCTTAGATGTTTGTGTAATTATGTTGTGGTGTGCTGTGAGAATTGGTTGAGGGGAGAATAGTGTTTAAGTTCAGGTGGTTATGTGTCGGAATATTCGGCGGAGTTCAGAGGCTCCATCTTTGTATTCCTGCATTTTTTTAAAAAAAATTAATTTTTAAAATTAATAAGACGATAATCAAGCATTCACATTTTAGGTCATTAGATTGGTTTTCTGGTTGCATTCAAGGCAGCTACAGAGGTTGAAGAAGAAGAAGAACATTGCCTAATTCTATATCAATCATTAGTTTTGTAAAATCTTATAAATTACCCAATTTTATATTTAGTAAAGTGACTCATTTCTTTTTGATTAGGAAATGTACCCATTTTTAAGTAAGGAGGAAGAAGAAATGGTTTGATTTAAAGATTTGGTTTAATTAGCATGGTCCGATTCAAATAAATCAAAGGATAACTTTATCATTTTTAAAAAATTTAATCCAAATCGTTTGACATTTTCAATTAACTAACGGCGTTTCTGGACGGAAGAACCTAATAGTACAATTTTTGAAACCATAAAGACCTATTAATACAATTTCCAAAATAGAAGGATCCTAGAATATATTATGCAAAACCTTAGGGACTTATAAATAATTATCTCTCAGGTAAAAATTGATTTTAAATTAAGGGTTGAAGATTGAAAATTAAAGATTGAGTTCTCATTTGCTAGGAGAAAGATTCAGTGAAGCTAAAAGGTGTTAATCTTGGAAGAAGTCAGCTAAATAATGGATCTCATTTTCCCACATTACTTTATAATCCTAGACTTGAATGTGGTGTGACGGGGATAATGATGATTTTTTACATTGAGAGAAATCTTGGTCGACGCTTTTTGGAATGTAGAAAATATGGTGTAAGTTTTTTTTGTTATTTATGGATGGATTTGATTCATTTCCTTTAAATTACTAATAATGCTCTACTTTCATTCTTGCTTTGATTTGGTTAATGTAGTCACCAAAATCTTGTGATTTCTTTCAATGGTGGATCCTCATATGCCTCAATACATCTAATAGTGTATTGTTAATCTATAGAGGAGGTTGAAGGAGAAAGAAGGTGAACTTGTTATAGAAAGGGCCAAATTTAAGAAAATGGTGTATGTTGATGTTGTTTATTTCTCTGTAATTTTGTTGAAAGAAATGTTTACTTTCACAAAGAAGTATCTCTAAGTTTAAATTAGTTTAGTAGCTAGTCCTTGTAATGTTTGACATTGAGGCTTAATTGCCCTTTAAAGTTTAGTATGTTTGTTCTGTTTTGGTATTTTGGAATGGGAATGGTAAATTGAATTATTAGAGTAAATATGATTGATAGGCAGATTTATGACCTTATGAATTTGAACTTGGAAAAATTTGAAAAAAAAAAATTTGCTACATTTCCTTAAAACCAAATTGAGACAAGAAAAAATCAAAATCCATAATTCAATTAACCAATTCCATAATTTCATTAACTGATCCAAAAAAGATCAAATTACATGAAAATTTCAAGTCAAATTGTTCTATCATGCTTAAAAACAAAAATAATATTTCTATGGCTCACAAAAAAAAAATCTTAATAATGTTATGTTGCAATGCAACAAGATATTAACAAAAGAAAAAATTATCCAAAATAATAAGAAACCTTCATTTATTGGATGGAGTTGAATTGTTTTGGAGGAATGATATTGCCCTTAACTCTTCCTTTCATGTTATGCTTCAAGAGATTGCTGTTCTAGTTGCCTTGCAGTTACTACAGCTTTGCCTTTCCATTTAGTCTAGGGGGTTGTATCCCAAATTGCCAATTACAACAGCTGAACTTTTTGGAGCATTTTCTGGAGGTGTAAATACATTCCCAAGAACATTGATGAATGACTAAACAATCAAAACATACACAATCAAATATTCAACACGAAATTGACAAGTTTCAAGTAATTTAGCACATTAATTATAGTATAATATAGCTACTTACATGGTAGGTAGGATTTCTAGTGTTATCATTAAAAGTAATACCAATACCATATGGGAATTGTGGTTTTTTTGGTAGTGGGGAAAGTTTATGGGTTTTCCTCCTACTAGTACTTGTCTCAAATGATGGTTATAGATTTTGAAGTGAAGGCATTGGGGTTACTGGGGATGGAGTTGGAACTAACCTAGTAGAAAGTCTAAGAGGTACAAAAGACTGTCTTTTAATTGATTGATGTGTTGCTGATGTTTTTGTAGAATTAATTGGAGCAGTTGTTGGAGTTGGATGATTCACAGCAAGTGCCACATTAGTTGATGTTGAACTATGTACCACTAATAAAAGGCCAAAAATGACTAAAAATTTTCTTAAAATTACTTTTAGGTCCCTAACTTTTACAAAATTTCCATTTAAGTTAGATCTCAATACGCCGGTTGGGCCCTTTTAACTCATCGGGTCCTAGGTTACTTTGTAAAATTACTAATTATAGTTTGTAGTATCCTGTTAGTATGTACATATGGTCAAATGTTGGGGCATGACATATTTATTCAATGGATTAATTACATGGTAATCACCACCCACTATATTGATAGTAATTGGAAATTGATAAAAAAAGTTAAAATTTTTTGCACAATTACTAGTCACAAAGGGAAAGGTATCGGAAGGATTTGCTTGAGTGGGGTTAGAGAAAATTTTTATTATCACCATCGACAATGCAAATTTTAATGATAATGCCACTACTTATAAACGTGATAAAATTGTAGAATGGAATAAGGCTTTTGTAGAAGGAAATACATGCACATACATTATATTCACATAGTTAATTTGATTATGAGTAATGGTATTGAGGAGGTGGATAAAAGGATCACAAAGTTTTAAAATGATATTAGGTATGTAAGGGCTTCATCGGTAAGACTTAAAAGGTTCAATAAATGTTGTGAGTATGAAAAAATTGAAAGCAAAAAGTCATTATGTCTTGATGTGGCAAGAGATGGTTTTTCAAACACTAGTGTTTTTTAGCCAAAACCTTTTTCATATCTTCTTATCACTAAACTTGAAAATAAAGCAATTCTTTTCTTTAACCTCCATAAAAAAAAGTCTTCCATGATTTTGAAGTGATTCCTTTATTGAATCGCCAGAGGTATTATTTTCTATAAATTCCTTCTTTTTTGTCTCCACCAGTTGAGTGATTGGTCCTTGTTGTTTATAGGGGTGTTGTGCTCCTTAATAAAGAGGTTGTCATTTGTTTTCTTAATAGTTGCCATGTAGTAAATGATCTCCCACCAATCGGTATTAGAAAAAATTAAAGGGAACACAAGTGCAAAAAGTGGGAGAGGTGGAGTAGTAAGAGTAAAAACCAATAAGAAGAAAGTGTGAGAAGTTGAGTTCATAATAGACAAAGGAAAATTAGGTGATAGTTAGAACATAGTCTTTGGACCTTTGGTTTCATAGGTAGCTTAGTCAATAAATTAATCATAAGTAAACTAATCACACTTACGGTCACCGGAGAGGTGAAATCCTTATAGAGAAAACCCTTGTATATTAGAATATGATTGGTGTTGTATATTTAATTTAATACCTAAACAATTTTTTTAAGGGTAACTATTAAACAACTATTATAATTATATATTTTAAATATAATATCTTTATATTATATGCTAAAATTTAAGCATGCAACCATAATATACATTACATGAAATAGTTATCATATTTATATGTTAATATGTTCCATTGCATATATTGGGCAAAACCATATACTTTGTTTGAAAAATTAATTCAAGCTATAACTCTATTATTCCACGGATTAAAATTGTATTTGATGTCGATTTTCAGAATAAAATGTAAGCTTTCCGATTTGAATAAAAAACTCCCAAAGCAGCGAAAGAAATAATTCTAATTACTATTGAAATCCTAAATTTTAAAGTATTATAATAATTTTAAAAAATTATGATTTTTCTCAAATGTTTGATCAATATTATTATTTACTCACTACTTTTTAATATAATTATTTTAAAATATTTAACATGTAGCATTATTACATTATATTTGTTAGCATAATCACATGCTTATTTGATGTCTTGCATATTAAAATTATGGTTTTTTTTTTTATGGTAGGATTGTAACATTCTGATCCCCGGGTTTAATTAAACCATGCATTTCATCTAGAGTTAGTGAGTTTCGGAACTGGAGTCAGTTCGAAATGGATAATTGATGATACTAGTAAGTAAATAGGTTAGTTAGGTTATGAGGGACCAATTAAAAGAATAAAATAATTATGTTGGAGAATTAGGTGATAGAAGATAGTTAGAGGGTTATATATAAAGTGGGAAAAGACTAATAAGAGTATAAGAGAGAATAAAAGAAAAAAGAGTATTACAAGGGTAAAAAAAAATAATTGTGCAAGGAGGTGAAAAAGACTAGAATGGGTAAAGAAAAGATAAAACGTAAGAAGAAAGAAGAAGCGTATTATGGTAAAATGGTCTTGGGGTCTCTAAAACTTTCCACCCACACTTTAATTCAAAATATCTACCCTTCATTCTTGAAAAGGATGGGTAAATAAGAGGATGTGGTAGATCACATTCAAGTATGTAGAATAGAGGCTAGAAAGTGAAGATTTGGAGTATGAGAAGCAAGAAATCAAGGTAAGAGAAAGTTAGGGTTTTCATATTTTAGGGTTTTGGGTTTTAAGAGTTAATGGATGAAATTAATGATAAATGTAAGCTAATATAAGTTAGATTAATGATTTAGAAGGGAGTTTGGAAGGTACATTGCATATCATTTTCATTATTGCATACTTTGAGGTTTATATTTTTGGTTTCTATTTGGCATAAGAAAGGCTAGTACTCATTTTCTTGGCAAAGGAAAAGGATAAGGGGGCTTGATTCTTGGGGAAAGCTCCCCTATTATAAGGTTTGGTACTTTAAGCTTAATGAGATTATGTGTGTGTGTTTTATGCTTTGATTTTGTATGTATTTTGAATAATGATGTGTAAATTGTGAGGTTTGATGAAATGTGTATGTGTTGATATTGTGCATTTGATGTAAAAAATATGATTTCAAGATTTATTTAAGCATGTATGATAAGGTCTTGAGGTACAATATTGTTTAAAAGGCATTTAAATAAAGAATTTGAAGAATTATGAGTAACAATCAGATGGGGACCTGCGACTGCAGACCCTGGTATTTGTTGGGTAGGTCTTGTTGCAACCAAATGAGGACTTATGACCGCAGGCTAAGGGATTGCAATAGCAGGTATCTGTTGAATAGGTTTTAAAATGAGACTTTAATTTAAATGTGACATATATATCAATTGTTATATGTGTTTAATAATGTAATATTGGACTATAATGGAAAGATAAGGCTGTGAGACCATGGTATACTGTTAATTACATGAATTATATCTATTAAGTGAATGATATTTGACACTTGCATTTTGTGTATAATATGAAATATTATGTTATCAAATGCTCTATAGGGTTAAAGCCGAAACCTAGTTATAAGGCTATGTTACAACATAGTTTTTCGCAATACTACCATTATATTTGGTATATCTGGCCTTGGTAGTAGATGGATGATTATTGGCCTTAGTAGCTCGTTAAGTTTCATGACTTGTACTCTGATAACCCGTCAACCCATTCCTTTATCTCTTAGTTTCTCCCTTTAACCTAATAAAGCATGCTTTATTTATTTATGTTTGTATAACGTGTTATGATATATGTTAATATGTATTGGAATGTGTAAATATATGTGGTTTAAATAGTAATTATGTTTGATGGTATTGTATATACAAGTACGTTGGATGATGCATTAATATGAGAATTAAATGGTATACCTCTATTAGGTAATAGCCGAAAAATATATACATAAGGTTACGACCAAGATCTTACCAATCATATAGTAACATATATGTATATGTATGTGAAGCCCAATCAAGACCGTTAGCAATATATGCGTGAGGCTGTAAGCCAAGATTGTACCATTATATGATTATATACACCTGAGGTTTCAGTCAAGATAATGACATTCATAAGGCAGTATTACCTTTTAGAGTAAACATATAAGGAAGTAATTAAAATACGGGTCCAAATGATTAATGTCACATGTAAAGGTCATGGAATGAAGTTTGTTGTTATGAATATATATTTGTATAATTGTATATATATTTGTATGTATGTGCATTAGTACGGCTCTCTAGTAATCTAAGGTAATGGAATGTGTAGGGTTGATATAGTTTGGTTGATATGTAACATGTGGAATAATTATGTGTATGATATTGTAAATGTGCTATTTGTGATGCTATGCAATATAAAGTGTACATAAGATGTAAGAGTATCTTAATGACTAATTGAGTTAATTGTGAACTTGGTAAATAGACAAGACACGATTAGAAAACTAGGTTAATTCACATTAACTAATAAATAGATAAAGTTGTAAGTCATAAATGATTAACGGATGGGATGACTATAAGTTAGCAAGTAAATAATGAGCATAATTGAGATAATCTAAATTTGCAGTTCTCGCCTACAATTGTCAAAAATATATATTAAAATCAATTAAAAATCAAATACGACAAATCATTAAATAAATTAAATACATTAATAAAATAAACAAACTCACCAACATGGTGTAGGCCTCAGTCGAGCCTATGTAACCTTCGTGTAAGTTCTGGGGGAGTCTCCGATCCTCTAGATTCGTTATGTGGCGTACGGTCCGCAATTGATACCATGACAGGTAATCATCAGCAGACTCCGCGCGTCCAATGTACTCACCATCCATTAATGTCTCCGATCGACGCGTCCATAAGTCGACTTACGTCCTCAGGTACGTCTGCCAATCAGTCATTGATGGTCCAGAACGGGTGAGCTTATATAAATGCTCATGCTCCGTCCTCTGAAACAGGCAAGTGTCTCTGGGTATCTCTTGTCTATACCCGAACTGCCGGGACATTCTACTAGGAACATCGAACTCAACAACCTCAAAAAATATTAGTGAGGTCTGAGAGATCCAAACTGGTTCCCCCGTCCTACATGCCTCAGGTAAGGCAGCCAGAATCTCCGAGGAATACGGCATCCAGGAGAACTATTAAATATTAAACATTAATTAATATATATATATTTGAAAAAGAATAAAATAAATGAAAATAAAAAAGACATACCTCTGAATTTGTTGGAACCGAAAGCTGATCCCGATATCCAAGTAAATTATGGCGGGTCACCTCACTCATTACTTTCGCCTCTCGCCACCTAAAAAAATTATTTAATATAATTAAACTCACAAGTATGAAAAAATTATATTTCACAGATTAATAAGGTTAAACATACCTCCTCGCGTACGGTGAATCATCGAATATTTGAGGATGTCGGGGGGGGGGGGGGGGGGGGGGGGGGGGTGGGGACGGAACGTTGATATTAGCGCCCCGGCCCCCCCGGCGTAAA
>CANUEY010506735.1:0-10433 GCA_948099555.1 Croton setiger | reverse complement strand
GGAGGTTTTTCTGAACGTAAGTTGTATTCTTTTTCTTCTTTCTATTGACATGTGGTATACAGGTCACAGGAAGGCGTCAACCATTTGTTGAGAGGATTTCAACCTTGGTTAATCAATTTTCTTTGCTTCAGAAAAAGTTTGAAGAATGTAAGCCATTGCTGGTGGCAAGGAATGAGGTGAAGTTTGCGTTCAAACTGGCGAGAGATGCTATAAATTCTCAAATCATCTGGTCTGCAGAAGCAGTTGAAGGCAAAAAGATTCTAAAGGAGACTTGTGCAATTTGCTGTGAGGATAGAGATGTAGAACTGATGTTTGAAGTTTCCAACTGTCTGCATAGATATTGTTTTTCTTGTATGAAACAGCATGTAGAATCGAAGCTACTTAATGGGATGGAAGCTAAATGTCCTCATGAAGGCTGTAAATCTGAACTCAGCATTGATAGCTGTGGGAAATTCTTGCATCGAAAATTAGTTGAAATCATGAGGCAAAGGAAAAAGGAAGCTTCTATTGCTGTCACAGAAAAGGTCTATTGTCCACGGTTGAAATGCTCAGCACTAATGTCAAAAAGTGAGGTCCTGGAATATACGAAAGGTTTCTTCGTTGGTGCTGATCATTATGGAGCTAGAAAATGTATGAAATGCAATCTTCTTTTCTGCATCAGATGTAAGGTCCCTTGGCATTATAGACGGACATGCAATGACTATAAGAGAGATAATCCTCAGCCCCGCCCAGAAGATGCAATGCTTGATTCCCTTGCGAAGAAAAAACGGTGGCGCCAATGTTCGAAGTGTAGCCATATGGTTGAACTTGCTTTTGGCTGCTATCACATTACTTGCAGGTAATACATTCTGTTGTCCTTGTTGTTATTTCATCTTTGATTAATCCCTTCCTTTTTTGTTCAATTAATACTAAATAACATATCTTGTACGAGGTGGGAATAATAAGCTGTTATAGGATGTTTTTGGACTTGTGCAGTTGTATTATTGTTGAACTATATTACATGCTTTGTTTTTGCAGATGTGGATATGAATTCTGTTATACTTGCGGAGCTCCTTGGAAAAACAAGAAAGCAACATGTACCTGTGAAATTTGGGATGAACGAAATATTATTCACAGAAGAACTGGGTGATAATTGGCTTTTGGTATTGACATGGATAAGGCTTCTTGCTTGCTGCTCTATGTTCTACTGGTTTTTTTTTTTTTTTTAGTATGCTCAAATTCTGATAGTGGAATGCAAAAAACGGAACCACACCGATTATGAAAATGTTTAGTTAAATCACTAAAATTTATTTTGTGTTTTTCTTTTTTTCAACTTTAGCTATATTAATCAGCTATATTAATCTCAGGGTAATTACTTTTGAGTCTTTGAGATTTGGCCCAAAAAATTCGTAGGTCTCTCTATTTTGTAAATTATATCAACGGGTCTCTAACTTTTGAAAAAATAGACTCTCAGGTCCTTTTTGGACGTTAGTCAACGGAAAAGTCAACGTATAGAAGGATTCCAACGTGAGACCTCTAACACATAGCATATGATAATCAAATGCACCACAACCCTTTAGTATTTTATAATGACGTGATAATATTTTATTGTGTAAAGCACAACCAGTCAGTTATCATATTGTGTTATGTGCTGTAAGTCTTTATTTTTATAGTGAGTGGGATTCATAAGTTTAATTTAATAATTAAAATGGTCTGATTCAAATAAATCATGGTTTGATTCAAATAAATCAAAGGATAATTTGGTCATTTTGAAAAAAACGTTGACTTTTCCGTTGATTAACGACCAAAGTGGACGGAAGGATCTGAGAATCTATTTTTTCAAAAGTTAGGAACCCGTTGATATAATTTTCAAAATAGAGAGACTTACGAGTAAGTAATTACCCCTACTAAAAATGAGATGATTTTGACAAATTCAAATAAATGCTTTAACAAACTATGCTTTATTTTTCATAATAATTTCTTTTAGTAAATTAATAATAAAATAATAATATTAATAATAAGTTTAATTAATTAAATTATAAATAGCTTTTTAATATTTTAATTCAAATAATATAATACTTTTTCTTATAAAAAATTATTATTATTAACTATCAAATTTAATTAATTTGGATAAATATAATAATTATTATATTCATGTAAATATTATATTTACTACTTCCTCTGTTTTTTATTAAGAGAAAAATTTACTAAAAAGAGAAATTTTGGGAGTAGAGATTTTTATTAAAAGTCCTTTGACTAAACTCAATTTTAAAACAACAGAAGTAAGAGAGAATGCAATGAAATTAATTTTGTTGTTTCCAATAAAAGTGTATTTTTTTATTTTTTATTTTCTTACTAATTTTTTTTTAGGTTATACTAATAATAATCAGAATTATTTTTTATATCAAAACATTATATTGACAAAGTTCATTAATGAAAAAATAAGAAAAATTGTAAAAAAATCCGCAACTTTTTTTAAACATAATGTGACTTTATGCCTTAAAAAAAAATTAAACTCCAAAAGTTTATTAAAAACTATTTATAAGTTTGAAACTAGAGAGACCTCATACTTCTATATTTTCACTACTTATGTACTAAACTCTCAGGATACCTATTTCAACCATTTGAATTGAAATGGTTATTTGAATTATTTTTAGAATTTATATTTAGGTTTACTTTAAAATATTCTCATTTATTTTTGCCCAAAGGTTAAATTTAACGAAATCTATTAAGAATATACTGATGTACGGATCATTTAATGTTACGGATATAAAATTAAAAGATTACAAAACAATTCTCTAATAAAATAGAAACTGAATAATTACATATACAAAACTGAATGATTCAATAATTATTTTTCCTATTTTGTATGATGGCCAAATTTTTAAAATACATAAATTATACTTAAACAAACTAAAATTGATTTACATAACTGTTTCAATTATAAAAATATAAAAACTGATAAAAAAAAATAAAAATGTAAACATAAAACTAAAAAACTAAGACTTTTTTACAACATGCTACTAAAATTGTTGCATTCTTCAAAATCTCTAGATGAACTTCAAAATATTATATTCATCAATTACTAAATATTATATTTATCTATTTATTAAATATAATATTTATTATTTCTATTCAATAATTAAATTTAATGATTAAAAAATTATACATTTTTACATCATTTCATAACCATATGATTTGAATTTGAATTAAAATATTAAATATGTATTTGTAATTTTAATTAATTATTAATTAAACATATTATTATTATTATTATTATTATTATTATTATTATTATTATTATTATTATTATTATTATTATTATTATTATTATTATTTACTAAAAGAAATTATTATAAAAAATACAATTTATACAATTTTGAAATATAATATAAAGTTATGAATCAAAATGAGAATTACATATGTTGTCTAGAATTTAAATACTTTAGTTGAAATTTAGTCAAAATTATAATTTGGTCCTTATGACTTGTTGGAGATCTACAATTATAAGTTGGTTCAATTTAGATAGTGTGAGGAACCTTTTTATTGTGGTGTTATAGTAGATTTGGAAGTCCAGGTCGGATCCGAATGGAAACTCAATTAGAAAAGGAGTCCTACAAAATATACTGCCACGTAGGAAGCAAAAGCTATCACGCTGGATATCAATTTTGTTAAAAGACAGAAAAGGATGTGTATTGGTGCTCCATGTGATATGTAAGAACTACTAGGAAAATAAAATTATACCGTAATAATAGCACATTTATAATTTTCATTTGAAAAAATGCTCAAAATAACATTTTTTTACTTTTACCTTTTGTCTTTTTTTATATTTTTATTATTATTTAAAAAAAATAAGAAGAAAACAAAAGTACAAATTTTCATAATTTGGGATGTGAAATTAATAAGCTTCGTGCAAACAGAAGTACAAAAAATACGCTGCTCACCATTGGAATGGGCCAGTTGGAGTGGTCAGTCATCAACTCAGGCGCGATTGGCATCAGACCTCCAATACATGGTATACAGTGGTGTTTGGCATCAGACCTCCAATACATGGTGTATAGTGGTGTTTTTTGTTTGGATTTAATTGTAGGTTTTTTAGGATTTGAAAATTTTAAATTTTTAATTCATAGACTTTTCAATGATGAATTTTCGATTTAAGGTTTCCGGATAAAAATTCAAAAAAATGGTGGTCATTTTAGTAACAAGCTTGCCACTATTCATTGCTAGAAGAAAAACCACATTTTTGCTGCTGATCTATTTTCTTTTATATTTTTTGGCCGCATACGGCACTCATAAAGAAGTAAAACCATATTTGGAATCTACGAGTCTAGAGTTTTTCAATGATATATCATTTGTTAAATTTTATCACCGTTGTAATTTTTCGGTGCCAAAGACAATTAATATTTTTTTACGAAAAGAATGAAGATAACATGGCTATACATGTTTTTTGTTATTTTTACTTAATTGTATTGTCATTTATTGAATTGTATTTAAACTTATTGACATTAAATTATATTGACATTTAATAAATTATATTGAATTTTACTGAATTTTATCAAAGTTTATTGAATTATTTTGAATTTTAGTGAATTGCGTTGAAACTTATTGATACTAAATTGTATTGAAATTTATTGAATTGTATTAACATATACTATATTGTATTGTAGGAATTATTGATTAGTACTTATTTTTACTACTGATTTCTAATTATTTTTATTCATTGTATTGATTTATATGTATTTTTTGGATTATATTTTTCATATTTAATAAGAGTCAATAAAAATCAGTAATAATTATAATTATATTTTTTAAATTTAATATGAATATGCAAAATTATTAATTCTCCAATGTTTATTTATTGTTATTCAACTTTATTGAATTTTTTTTATTGAAATTTAACAATTTCTATCATTTTCTTCTTTTTTAACGGGTTGAAACCCTAGACATCATTGATTACTTGAATTTTGCAGTGGTGATGAAACCTAACAAATTATATATTATAGCTCTCGATCTTTAAATTTCGAATATGACTTCAAATTGGAGGTTCATTACCGGAAAGATGATGAATCAAAGATTTAATAATTTCAAATCTAAATAGTTTTTGAAATCTAATTATCTTTTTTCTTGACCTTTCAGTCGCCTATTGCCAGAGTTTTGACGTCGATGGAGGTTTCTTCTCATGTGTTGGTGAGTAGCGACATTGGCTGGTCATCCTAGTGTTGAACGGTGGTGATCAACGGTGATGTATGGTGGTTTCCGATTCTGTTTTCATTTTCCTCTTTTTTTTAAAAATAAATATTTTTTTTATTAGAAGGGAGACAATTGGGCATTTTTGATTTTTTTTTTGAATGTGCAATTATTGCAATTTTGAATCTTTTGTGATACTTTTTAGTAATTAAACTTAATTTGTGATATTTAAGTAAACCGTTTTTCTTTCAAACTCAAAAATATATAAAATTCCAATTTAATCTTAATTCACTAATCTAAGTAAGAAGATAAATGTAGTTTACAAATCCTACTTTTAGAAACTTAATTTTTACCTTCGCAACGTTAATAATTGTTATTAAAAAATAAAAGATTATTTAAAAAATTTGTTGGACAAATGTTAACAGCTAAAATGCTACGTCACCCAAACACTATAATAAAAATATTTAGGATTTTAACTAATCAAATTATTAAACACTACTTTTATCACTATTATTAAACACATCAAAAAACTTTTTGTTGCAGTAACAGAGCTACTATATAGTATTATTAAGGTTGGTACTAGTTAGTAAGCGGACAGTTTCACACAATCAAACAACTTATAGCATTGTCTATTTGTTCTGTTATGCAAATGCAAGTGGGGCTTACTTGAATCCTTCCATAAGAGGTAGAAGATCCTCCATCTCTATTTCAATCCTTCGGACTACATAATTTCGCTGATTTAGTCTGTACATTTATTTTTTTTAAAAAGAAATTGATTTATACGTCCGGTTTATTTAATTTCATTAATCAAAATATTGTTTTTTAATAATTTATTTACCTAAAATTTTTATTTTATTTTATAATCACATATTATTATTATTATTATTATTATTATTATTATTATTATTATTATTATTATTATTATTATTATTTCAATTAAAATAATTTCTAGCAATTGGTATTATTATTTTTATTATGTTTATAATGTAGTTAAATTGTAAATTATAACCCAAATACTTGCACTATAAATAAAAATTCTACAAATAAATTTCATTCATGGTAATAGTTAATTGTATACAATGGATTTAAATAAATTGTTTATATAATAAATTTTTATTGCATTATTCATTTTTATACAGCTAGAAAATTTAATATTTGTAACTCTTAATTTCATAAAATTTTCACTAAAGTAATGAGTTTTAAATTCTTTTAAAATAAAAAAAATGATAAAATGACAATAAAGTGATGTGTTGGCTTTTGTTATGTCACATCATATATCTTTTTCTTAATTTTTATTTATTAGTACTAATATTGCTATTATTCTACAACACATCCATAAATAGAATTGCACTTTCTTGTGTAGTATGCGTGTGGTGTGTCTATTCGATTCATTGCATCGTTGTATTATTAAATATTAACAGATTTTGATCCTAAAAATTATAATGTAGCATTTGTAGAAGCTACCTTATTTTGTCGCCAACGTAAATATTTTCTCTCCTCTTATTCTGTGCTTTATCTTTCACATATATATATTCTTAAGTTTTTTTTTGGCAAGTAAAAAAAAATACAATATAAATTGTTGCAAATGCAACTCCGATACTGTTAATAAAAGTTACATTAATAGTATCAGAATTGCATTTGCAGCAATTTATATTGACAGAGTTGCATTAGCAACAATTTTTATATTGCCATTTTATTTTTTTACTCACCCAAAAAGACTAAAGTACGTTATTCATTCATTAATTACTTGCCTCCGTAGCTACTATAGTCACGTATGCTTCACCCCTAACTAAACTACATTGGTAAGTTGCATAATTTAATTCTCAGTTTAATACTTATTTCTTAGCAAATTTACATACCATATTATTACAATTTATTTATAGCTAGGCCCAGGAGCTCTATTATTATGTGTGAAGTATGCATTTTTTATTACCTTTGATTATGTAATAATCAATTCTAAATAGTAATTTTACATGATTAATTCCCCAATAGCGACAAAATTTATATAAGTTTTGATTTTCTATGAAAAAATAAATAAATAAAATTAAACCCCAATTTTTTAAAGAGGATATAGAATCAATCAAAAGGTATAGCTTAATTTTTAGAAATAACAACAAAGAGTATCTTTGTTAATAAGAAGAAAGAACACCAAAGAGTATCTTTGTGATTTAGAATAATAGGCTTGGGATTTAACTCCATGAAATGCTGAATTAGTTGATATTGGGAAGGCTTACAGTGTTAAAAATGATGATACTTTCTGAAAAATTGTTTATTTAATTGGTTTGTGGAAAGCCTGTTGGCTTTGAAGCACTAGCTCTTACCCTGTTTCTTTGGTTTTAATTTGGTTTGAATGGTGAAGGATATAATGAAGAAGCATCATGGATGAACTGCTTCATGCAAGATAAAAGGGTCAATAATGAAAAAAAAAAAAACATTTGCAATAAATTATACTATTTTCTTCACTTTTTGAAATTATCAAACTTATAATTTTTTTTTTTAAATTTCGAGTTACCATTTCATCATTCTGTCAATTTTTTAAAATTTTAGTTAAATATAGGGGTATATTTAGAATTATAAACGAGTCGAAACCACACCACCATCAAAAGATGATAAATTATCAAAGTGGGAAAGCTATGTTTGCCATCAAAATAACTATAGAAGACGAAATGATGGAACATATTAAACAAGCTTCTGCACTAAAGAAAGCTTGGAATTAACCTATTTTTCGTTTCACAAAGAAAATGATGTAAGACTACAATTACTAAAAAGTGATTTAATATCAACCACACAACATGACATAAGGATTAGTTAGTACTTCACAAAAATGAAGGCTCTTTGCAAAGAAATTACTAAAATGGATAAGACATTCATAATTAGTAACGATAGAATAAGACAAATAATCATTCATGGATTAAAACCTCACGTAGAGGATTTATTACTAAAATTCAAAGGTTAACCAATACAACCTCCAATTGAGGAGTTAGAGAATTAGCTAGCAAGTCAAGAAACTCTAGCAAAGGAAATTGCTGAAGTATCATCAAGTACAAAAGAAATGACACTTTTTACTAACAAAGAGAAATTAATCTGGTGGCCATATAGGAAAAGGATCACAAGGAAATTTTCATTTAAGGGGAGCTCAACATAGACAGTTCCATACATATAAACATTCTCAATCAAGGGAAAGTCAACAAAGACAACTCTAGAATAATCAACATCCTAAATCCATTGGATGAAAAAATGGCGAGTGTTTTGTCTACAACAAGAAAGGACAATACACAAGCGAATGTTTGTATAATAAAAAGAATGAAGAGAATAATGCAGGAATAGCAAGTAGTATTCATCAAAATGAACTAGAATTGGATCTTGAAGCATTATTTGCAAGTGCAAAAATAATGTAGAAAGAATATCTCATTTTTAAAGTAATTAAAGTGCAGAGTCTTATGACAATAGCGAAGGAAGAAGAGCAAGCCTCTAGTGCTATTGAGTCTCATAAAGTAAATTATGAGAAAGACCGGATATTTGATTATGGATGTTCTAATCACATGATAAAAAATAAAAGTAAGTTACTAAATATTTCAAAATACAAGGGCAAGTGAATTGTGACAATCACAAATAATGCAAAATTACCAATAACTCATGTTGGTAATATAAAGATTGACTTAGATCATAATAAAAAATAAGTGCAGTTAGATGATGTTTATATAGTATCAGGGATGAAGAAAAATCTTTTATCAGTTTCACAGTTGATGGGCATTGGTAAATTTGTTGTATTTGGCCTATAAAATGTTAAAGTGTGTCAACAAATAACAATTATTGATACACCTGAAACGAAAGGAGTATAAGTAGACTCCATATATGTAATGCTTGTTGAGGAAGCTTGTGTTGACAAAATAAGAAGTACGAGACGGTGGATTTATGGCATGCTCGACTTGGACATGTTAACTATTATAAATTGAAGTTAATGATGAATGTCTTTACGAAGAGGACTATTCAAATCTTGATCTTTGTACTGATATAGTATGTGCAGGATGTCAGTATGTAAAGGCACATCAACTACCATATGAAGATTCAATGTTCAAAACTAAAGAACCACTAGAGTTGATTCACCCAAACGTGCTTGAAAAAATAAAACAATTATTAATAAATGTTATGCACTACATAGTTACATTTATTGATGATTATTTTAGATATGTCTGGTGTTGACGGCCGGATTTTGACCCGCCAACGAAAACGAGTTTTATTTTTTTTTAAAAGGGGGTGACAAAACATTTTTAGCTTTTGGAGTGGAATGCCGAAACTAGTCGGTCTTGAAAATTGTTTTAAAGAGTCGCCACCCGAAAATTCGGGAAAAACCAATTTTTAATTTACAAAAATGACTCCGTTTTTATTTTAAAGGCACTGGTCAAAATTTAGAGATTCCGGGTAAGGGGGTAAGGTACGACGGTTTAAGTTTTACTTGAACCGCTGCCCGGTAAAACCGGCCTCTGGTTTGTTTTTTCTTTCCAAAATTTAAGTTTGAAATAAAAATGTCGTTGCTGTGATTAAACTAGCGATGTTCCTAATTGGCGTTTTCGGTCATTTGCAAAAATTAAATTCAATTATTAAAAGCGATAAAGTGCAGAATTTAAATGCGGAAATTAAAATTATTCTTTCTCCGATTGGGAGAAAATAATTACAAACTGTCCTAATTTAATTTACATTCTACCCGATTAGCCCAAATTAAACCCAAAATTAACCCAAATATATAAATTAAATTTTCTAAGCATGCATGGAAATTTATCAAAAAGTCCTTAAAGTTTTGAAAATTTACAATAAGATCCCTATTATTTTGCAAAATTACCAAACTGCCCCTACGCATGCATTTCTATTTAAAATAGCCCAAATAACACATTAAGCATGCAAAGTTATTATTTTAAAGCTAATTACTCAAAATTACAGTTCGGTTTTTAAATTTTCTAAAATTACGAAAAAGCCCCTATATTTTGGAAATTTACAAAATGGTCCTCAACTTAATGTAAATTTACTATTCAGCCCCTAAACATGCATTTTTGCCTAAAATAGTCCAAGAAACATATAAAGCATGCATATTTAACTCTTGAAACCAATTATGCAAAAGTTCCAGTTTAGTCCTCACATTTTCCAAAAATTACCAAACTGCCCCCAACATGTATTCCTTACCAATCAAAAGAGGATGATGCACATATAAAAACCTAAAACTGTATGCAAAGGACAAGCAGTTCCAAAACAGTAGCAATGCCACAAATTTC
>CANUEY010506702.1:0-47699 GCA_948099555.1 Croton setiger | reverse complement strand
TCTTGAACCTTCGCGCTGACCGTTCGTTTTCTCAGTAGCAAAAGCGCTTATCTTTGCCCCTTAAGTAGAAGGACAAGAAAGAGATTTTTGGTTTTATTGCTCCACCGCTCGTCAAGCCAACTTTGTTTTCTTTTTTGGAGATGAAACAGCGGTTGAAGCGGGCATTTCGAAATGATAGCATCGAAGATATATATATACACGGTTATCCTAAACTGTGTTCCGGAAAAAGTGGCCTACTTGAAAGGGCGGGCACTCTCGTGTTCAACCCCACTATACTATTCATAGTTGTAGGACACTGTGTACTTACAGCCTCTACGATAAGCAAGTGAATGAGGCCGGTGCATGGCGAACGGAACGGTTCATCAAGCCATTTCTCGCCTTAACCTCCTAAATAGGAAAAGGGCTACTTTAAAAATAGGGGCTAATTGCTTCGCACTAAAGATAGCTGGAGCTACTTTCTTCTTTGTTAGTACCTCTCACCTTTCACAAGAAGACATATTTTGTAACAAGTCAAGGTTCCTTCTAGAGTGCCAGTTTTAGGCTTTGTAAGGCACCTTGAGGACTCTCTGAAGGCCCAATGTCCTTTTTGGGGTCGACCCCCTCTCATATGTTTGGATCAGACTATTTAACGCCTCACATGAACAACTTGCTAATGGTGTAGTTGGATGTATCTAGGGGAAAAGGACTTAGTGTTAAAAAGCTTATTGCTATCAACTAGTCTATGACCAAATGGTCAATGATTTGAAGGCTAAAGGGCTAGCTTAACAGGTAACATTGTTGGAGGAATAAAAAAGTTAAAAGCCCTAACCACATATTTAAAATGAGAATGAGACGTTAGAATTCTAAAGTATAATTATAACCCCAAGGAATTACAAGTACACCCTCGGGGTTGACATTAAACAGTAAGGGATAGAGAGGTAATTATGCAGAGTCACCAAATCGACGCATTATGAGATTGGTGTATCAAATTTTCAACGCCATGTATCTTCCAATCAGGTTAAAGATCAACAATTTTTTGATATGTGACTTTGAAGGCTTATTGATTAGGCCATGACTTAGACTTAAGGGGGTACATTTGTAAGCCACCCCTGGAAATCAACCCGACAGATTACCTACCCTAGAGGGGTCACACGTTCTTTCCAAAGTAAGATTCAAAGGTTAGTTTTATGATTCACCAACCTATAGGTCATCTTACCACCAGGAAGACGACCTGCAAGAGACTTCGGATGCAAGTCACGACCTCGATATCTGAGAAGGATACGCATACAAGTCAACCTCAGTAGCATCTGAATCTTAGGCACCTACCTTCGCACTTGAATTCCTTGAACCCTGATAACTTTGGGATCCTTGGGCCCTGATTTACTCCAAGCCTGATAAATCTTATTGGGAGCGGGGATTTCGGGACTTTACCGACACAACTCCCCTATATAATCCCAAAAGTTACTCTAAGGCACTCACTAGCCTTTTAGAGGTGTCAAACCCTTATAAAAATTAAAGTGTAGAGACCAATTAAGAGTTTTCGTTTTGTTGAAGGACCGAAATAGAATTTAGCCCTGATATAAAAGATAGAACTTATGTTCATTGAGTAAGCTTCCGCGAATCTGATTGTGTAATATCTGAAAACTCACAAACTAACGATTCTTCAGCGCATTCAGGATCAACAAACGATGATGACAGGTGCACATCTCTAATCTATGCAATTTAATTGAATAATCTAGTAATGTTGCATGTTCTAAGATTTGAGAATTGGACAAATCTCACTTTCAAGTTACACTATATATTTAATTAATATTACTAACTCTTATTTTTACTTTTTATTATTTATTAAAAATATAAGTTTTTATTTGTGTTTTGGAAAATTTTTTTTTTCCAAAACAAATTATTCATTTAGCTATTTTTTTCCTTCATAACTGAGATAAATCAACAGCTATCTATAAAAATTTTAGTTCAAAGATTGTCATATATATATATAATTTTTTTTCAAAATGCATAGAAGTATTTCTAACGTTCCATTTTTTGATAAATTTGTGTTATTTTTTATAAAATTAATATAATTAATTAATTTTTTTTAATAAATTTGAATTGAAAATTTTAAAAGTACCATTAAAATTGGAACAAAAGATGTATTTATTTTCACTATATTGTTGGAGTGAATAATTTCATAGTTACTGAACTTTTGCTAAATTATACTTAAGTCCTTTAGTTTTAAAATTAGTTTTATAAGATCTCTCACTTCGTTTATCAAAAAAATATATAAGGCATCTTTCCATCCAAGTTATTTTTTAAATAACCTCCAAAACATCAGTTCATTCACGATAAGGGACAAAATTGGAAGATACATGGGTTACTTTATTACCATTATGTTAAACTAGACTTCACCATGTTTAGGTTGGAATAGTTGTAAATACCAAAATTTACTACCACAAATAAATTTGTCTAGTGATTTCGAAGGTTTTGCATATAATAGAAGATAATTATTAGAAGTACATGCAAGTTACTGTAGAGTGAAAATAACTGTCAAAATTCAAGTATAAATAAGATAAAATATAAACGATCAATTAATAACAACAACAAATCAAGCAACAGATTTATTGTCTTTAATCACTATGTAGACAAATAATCTTTAAATTAAAACTGTAATAGATCACTTGATCGACTAAATGTTCTAAATATCTACTACATCTTTCAATTTTAATACAATTAAATTTATCTAATCAGCAATTAAAGATTTGTTTTATTACTTTTGCAATCACTTCTTTTACTGTCAAAGTCCAATTCAAGTTTTTTTTATCAATATTTCATCTTTGGTTGATTCAAATGTGAGAATAATTAAGCATTTAAAATTTTATAAAATGATGTGATTTCTTGCAGTTTAAACCGTGAAAATAATTAAGTATTGAAATTTTATAAAATTATGTGGTTTCTTGCAGTTTAAACCGTGAAAATAATTAAGCGTTGAAAATTTAAAAAAACAATAAGGTTCATTATGGTTTAGACTTTTTATTTTATTTTTCTTCAAACGATACGATTTTAACATAAAAATAAACGGATATTATATATTATTTGTGGTTAAACCACGAACCGCACTGTAGCTATTGTTAAACTACGTTTTATAGGAATTTTTTTTTTTCAAAAAAGAAAAAAGGAAATTTCTTCAAGTAAGACTATATATATATATACAAGATATTTTGGAAGGAAAAAATATACTAGTACAAGATTTGATGGTGGGACATTAATTTCTTTTTTCTTGGTACCCTTAATCGAGAAAATAATACGTGGCTCTAGCAGCGACGACAAAAATGCTAATAATAACTAAAACAAAGATTAATTCTTTGATACCCCACCATATCCAAAAATTAAATTAGCCACTAAAATATTTTCTACTCTTAAACTCAGACCAACTACCGACTTTATTTGAACTTTAATATTTTATTATTTTATTTTCTAAAAGAATTATTTATTACCATTTGTATGTAACATAGCTCCAATGCGCAATCCAACCTCGTCGGCACCTTCCTACCTTCTCAAACTTTCCATACCAAAGCTACCCTATAAGTAACCTCCATTTTCTTACAACATCATTCACAAGTTCCAATTTAAATCAAAGATACCCAAATCTCAACATACTGTTTACTCAAAATCTTTTGATTTCTTTCCTTTTTTAATCCCATTCTAATTCTTTCCTATATAAAACCCATACCCATCCTTTTTTTTTTTCAGAATCAAAATCTTTCCACTTTCTCTGTTAATTCTGTTTTTTGTGTCTCAATATGGCTCCTAGCATTAGCAAAGCCAATTCTGGTGCTTCAACTCTTCTTGACACTACTACTGATGATACCCATTCTTTTGTCTCTCTTGAAAGTTCAAACTTCACCGCCAACGGCCACGTCTTTCTTTCCGACGTACCGGAAAACATAACACTCACTCCTTCTCCTTATACCCTGATTCAGGGGAAACCGTCAGGATCATTTCTTGGGTTCGAATCCGTCGAACCCAAGGACCGACACGTTGTCCCTATCGGAAAGCTGAAGAACATCAAGTTTATGAGCATTTTTCGATTCAAAGTCTGGTGGACTACCCATTGGGTCGGGTCAAATGGAAGAGACATCGAAAACGAAACCCAAATCATGATTCTTGATAAGTCGGATTCGGGTCGACCCTACATTCTTCTTCTTCCTTTAATTGAGGGTCCGTTTCGGGCTTGTCTCCAGCCAGGCGAAGATGACAACGTGGATATTTGCGTTGAAAGCGGGTCAAAGAAAGTCACCGGCGCCGGCTTCCGGAGTGTTCTGTACATGCATGTCGGTGATGATCCGTTCAGTTTAGTAAAAGAGGGTATGAAGGTAATTAGGGATCATTTAGGTACTTTTAAGCTTTTAGATGAAAAGACACCTCCAGGAATAGTTGATAAGTTTGGATGGTGTACATGGGATGCATTTTACCTTACGGTGCACCCTCAGGGAATATGGGAAGGTGTTAAAGGTCTAGTGGAAGGTGGGGTCCCTCCTGGTCTAGTTTTGATTGATGATGGATGGCAATCCATTAGCCATGATGAGGATCCAATCAACAAAGAAGGGATGAATCATACGGTTGCTGGTGAACAAATGCCATGTAGACTATTAAAATTCCAAGAAAATTACAAATTTAGAGACTATACAAGTACTAAAAGTTTGGGTAATAATAATGGTTCTAACAATAATAAGGGCATGGGTGCCTTTATTAAGGACCTTAAAGAGGAATTTAACACTGTTGACTATGTTTATGTTTGGCATGCTTTATGCGGGTATTGGGGAGGATTAAGGCCTAATGTCCCTGGCTTGACGGAATCTGTGGTGATTAAGCCCAAATTGTCGCCGGGATTGGAGCTGACTATGGAGGATCTTGCCGTGGATAAGATTGTCAATAATGGCATTGGTCTCGTACCGCCGGAGATGGTTGATCAAATGTATGAGGGCATTCATTCTCACTTGAAAAAAGTCGGAATCGACGGTGTCAAGGTTGACGTTATTCATGTAAGTCGCTAAATAAATACGTTTATTTTTTGCTTTAATTTTTTATTGTGTGTATATATATATATATATATATATATAGAGAGAGAGAGAGAGAGAGAGAGTATGGTAGAACTTGAATAATTTTAGACTAATTAATTGATATCCTAACAAGATTAATTTAATTTGGACTAGTTTAGTTTAGGAATTTTAGGTTTTACTTATAGGTAAGGGCACCGTCATGAGTGTGGATATGGTTGGTTGGTTGGTTTTGTGTCACATAGCTCAAATAAAATAAGTAGGACCGTTCCTCATTATTATATTGTCATATTGATTTCCTCAATTTCCTACCATATGCATAGGGGAACTAAAGATGGGATTGTAGGTCGGCACGCTATGTCGTTTTCAATATTTTCATATTGAATAAATTGGTAGTAATTTATGAGATTTTAATGTCTCTTCATCCATTTTTCATTTTCCCTAAACAAATATTAGATTATTTCATTATAAGGGATTATTAAAATACGTATAAATTATTTGTTAATTTGATTTATATTTGCAGTTGCTTGAAATGTTGTGTGAAAATTATGGAGGAAGAGTGGATCTTGCAAAGGCATATTTCAAAGCCTTAACAGCCTCAGTAAAAAAACATTTCAACGGAAATGGTGTAATAGCTAGCATGGAACACTGCAACGATTTCATGTTTCTTGGAACTGAAGCTATCTCTCTCGGTCGTGTTGGTATGTTTTTCTTTTTTCCTTCTAGTTTTAAACATATTGGATTGAGCCCAACAAATATTTATAAGTTGGTTGGTGTTGGTATAGGTGATGATTTTTGGTGCACTGATCCATGTGGAGATCCCAATGGTACATTTTGGCTCCAAGGTTGTCACATGGTGCATTGTGCATACAATAGCTTGTGGATGGGCAATTTCATACACCCAGATTGGGACATGTTCCAATCTACTCATCCTTGTGCTGAATTTCACGCTGCATCCAGGGCAATTTCCGGCGGTCCAATTTATGTTAGTGACTCTGTCGGAAAGCACAACTTCTCATTGCTCAAGCGTCTAGTCTTGCCAGACGGTTCCATTCTCCGATGTCAATACTATGCTCTTCCCACCAGAGATTGCCTCTTTGAGGATCCTCTTCATGATGGCAAAACCATGCTCAAAATTTGGAACCTCAATAAGGTGAGTATTGTATGCTATATTGGGCTTTTAGTAATGGACCACCTTGCATTGAAATGAATTTTAACTAATTTATCTTGTTAAATTGAAACAGTTCACGGGAGTTATTGGGGCATTTAATTGCCAAGGAGGAGGGTGGTGCAGAGAGACTAGGCGCAACCAATGTTTCTCACAATATTCTCACTTGGTGATGGCTAAGACCAATCCAAAAGACATTGAATGGAACAGTGGCAAGAACCCGATTTCCATCGAAGAAGTCGAGGTTTTTGCTATGTACTTATCAAAGTCTAAAAAGCTTGTCCTGTCCAAGCCATCTGAGGACATGGAAATAGCATTGGAGCCATTCGATTTCGAGCTTATCACTGTTTCTCCAGTCACCATTTTAGTTGGAAAATCCATTCAATTCGCACCAATTGGCCTAGTTACCATGCTCAACACTGGAGGTGCTATCCAGTCACTGGCCTACTGCACTGATAACTCTGTCCGAATCGAAATGAAGGGAACGGGAGAATTTAGAGTGTTTGCCTCAGAGAAGCCAAGAAATTGCAGAATTGATGGAAGAGAAGTTGAATTCGAATATGAAGGGTATATGATTGTTGTTCAAGTTCCATGGTCTAATAGTTCTGGAGTGTCGACAATTGAGTATTTATTTTAGTCGATGTTAAGATTTTAATTACCATTTTTTTTTTCTTGAGTGAAGATTTGAGTTGCAAGTTTAATAGTAATGTCATCTTCGGAAAAAGACAATATATTGATTAAGGGATGAATATATTAGTACAATAAAGTCTTGTAACTCTTATGTATAATTTGAGAAATGATATACATTTATATTTAAACAAAAATATGAAATTGTTTAGCAGAGTTCCATGTAGCTATGGGCTATCCAAACAAAAATATAGCAATCAAAATTGAAATGTGAGTAATAATCACAGTAGAACAAAACGCTCCACAAGCGGCATAGGTCCTAAGATCTGCTTGAATTCCAGCACCACCTGAATCATGGCCCTGCCCATATAAATAATACACTTATGACCAGATAATTCCCATAAATCAAGAATTTCAGTGCGGTTTCTCATTTATATGGGTTCGCATTTTGTAAAACCATAATTTTAGTCTTTAGATGCATAAAAATTGAACCGAACCAAATTAAATCAAACCGAACGGTTAATTTTTTTTTGTTTTTTTTAGTCTTGCTTCCAAAGATAGCATTAGAAAGTCATTTGATTCTTGACTCTTAATATTGTCGTAAGCAACAACGAGACGGAATTAAGGAGCTGGAGAAGAGAGAGGTGTGGAACCTTAACGTAGTTGGGTTGTGTTGTGGTGTCCCATCTCAAAAGCCCAAATTTCAAATCCCTAGATATCAATAAACATTTCCTATTTTTATCAGATGAATACGTCGCAGTTTATGGACAAGCAGATTATGGATTTGACTTCATCGTCTCCATCAACGACACACCGATTGCAGGTTTCCTTGTCATCATCGTCTCCATCGCCGCCGAACCAAAGCACCAAAGATTTCATTGATCTGATGAATCCTCCGCAAGACGAGGATCGCCAGAGTCTTTACGATACTAGCAGTATAATTGGCGGTGTCGATAATGGGATAAGGAAGGAGGAGATCCTTCCTAGTTACGATTTCCAGCCGATTCGTCCTATTACTTCGAGTGTTGATTCTTCCACAATTGCTGGTATTACTGGAGGCACTACTGCTTCTTCTAGGGTTTGGAATTCTGCCGATTCTAAATCTAATGCCACTTCCTTTCCACTAAGAGTAAGTAAAGGTTTTTAGATTATTAAGCCGTTTTGTAGTTGATGCTTTTTGCATATTTTAGGGTTATCTAGTAGAATGTTTAACAATGTGGTTCTATGTTCAGATTATTGAGCTTTTACTTTTACTATGAAATATCAACTCTGATAACAAGGAAGGTGCTTTTTTGATAGACGCACATGCTTGCTTTCAGTTTTATTTTATGTGTTTTTCTGCTTGGATTAACGGCTCGACTTTTCTTACTGCACATTGTGCAGTATAAACGTTAGGAGTCCTCTGCTGCTATAAGGCTATCTTAGTCGGTAAGCTAATTGTATAGGTCAAACCAATTAATTTTTGGGCTTTGTTTCAAAAAAAAGTAGCACTTTATTTTGTTTAATACAAGTGATGTTTGTTAGATAATAATCTGGAATACGCAGCTGAACAAGATACCTAAACCAATGGTTACCTTATGCTGGTACTTTCACATTTTTGAACTTGATTTCTTACAGTATGTGTCACAAGTAAGTTATGTTGTTGTATGCTAAGAATTCCCCTTAATGATCCTGGTTTAGTTTTGCTCAATCCTTGTCCTCTTGGGCTTGAACTATCAATTAAGAAAATGATAGGAAACTTAGCCTATTGCTACTTCTTGTGCGCATGAGTTTTCCTTTGTATAATGTAGATCTCTACAATTTAGTTAGATTGAAGTAGAATGTCTCTATAGTCTTTAGTTTCTCTGATGATTTTTTTTTTTTTTTATTTCAAAAAAAAGAAAAATATTGTATTGCTCTGTTAGTGATACTCTATGTTGTCCTTTTTGTTTTTGTAAAAACTTTGTCCCTTCATGCTGCTTTTATTGGCAGAGTTATGGCTCTGTGGACTCTATTGAACCTGGAAAAGTGGTTCTTGAGAAAGATCCGAATGCTTCTGGTGCTGGAATATTGGTGGAGATTGATAAAACAATGAAGAAACATGCTGATAGTTTGATGCATATTTTGGAAGGTGTCAGTGCTCGACTGACACAGCTGGAGAACAGAACCCGTAACCTTGAGAATTCTGTGGACGATTTGAAGTTGTCAGTTGGAAACAATAACGGAAGTTCGGAAGGGAAGTTTAGACAACTGGAGAACATTTTAAGAGAGGTACCTGGTTAATCCCTATGAGCTTAACATTCTGTATGTGTCATAATATTTGTCTTTGCAATTCTCCATTTTGTATGTTAAGATATTCTCCAGCCACTTAAAACTACAAGCTTTTGTATCTTTCTCATTTATAGTTATTAGGAACTACGAACTTAAAGTACACAGATACAGAGAATGCATAATGTCTGTTTTTATAGTTGATGCATCTGATAATGTTTTTATGCTCTTACTTGTGTTGTTGCGTTGACATTTGGTTTAATGATAACTATTCATTTCTTTCCCTTTTCATTTTCCCTTTCGATTGTGAAGAATGTGGAATTGAAATTATTGTTGGTATCAGGCTGGAATGTACCAGTA
This sequence comes from Croton setiger, assembly GCA_948099555.1. Taxonomy (NCBI): domain Eukaryota; kingdom Viridiplantae; phylum Streptophyta; class Magnoliopsida; order Malpighiales; family Euphorbiaceae; genus Croton; species Croton setiger. The sequence goes on along the minus strand of CANUEY010506702.1, from coordinate 38,270 downwards.
CTCCTGCCAGAGATATCCTTTGGATATGATTAAAATATACTCCAGTAAGATAAAGTACTTCACCAGGCTGATGTACTACAGCCAGACATATCCTTGGGATATGATAAACATATTCTCAAGTAAGACATTATTGCCAGAATTAGCTGGTGAATTACTCGAGAAATCTCTAGCGCTCCTTACCTGTTCAAGATAAGTCAAACTACTTTTGCCCCTTGTAACTTTCAGGGGTGTGTGGATGGGTTGGTTGCCATTTCTCATGCCTTCAATATTGACCACAAATAAACCTTCTCGAAATATAATGTTCATTTGGTAATATGCATTTTTGCTGCTGTACTTGGTGGATTTAAGATGGATGTAGAAACTTTTATTTCTTGTTGAATTATGGCAATTATGCTACTGTTGAATACAGAATAAATTTTCTGCTAACATTGAGCTGAGCATTTGGAAACCATTAGATCCAACAAGTTGAACCTAGTTGGTGATTAATGTGTTTTTGTAAAGATATGCCTCTTGGTCATAGATTAATTTTTTTTTGCTGATGAGATGTTAATGCATATTTTGCAAATATTGGCATGAATGATGAAACTAAGTTCTTCAAACTTGACCTTTCACTTCTTCTTACGTGGATGCTAGCTTGATATTGTGCCATTTCTATTGATCAATGTATAATTGTTTAGTTCTTCTCATCAATCGTGTGCAGGTGAACACAGGAGTGCAAGTTTTAAAGGAGAAGCAGGAAGTAGTGGAGGCTCAGCTGCAACTTGCTAAGTTGCAAATGTCCAAAGCAGACCAGCAACAACCAGAAACTCAACACTCTGGGCACATGGACTCTGTGCATCAACCAGCATCTGCCCCCCCACAATCCCACCAACAGCAGCAAGCTGCATGTGTCCCATCACAGTCTCACCAACAGCTTCCTCCTGCCACTTTTCCGCAATCTACTCCTGTAGTTTCTGTTCCACTTCATGCTGCACCTCCCCCACCTCTTCCCATGCAGAATTTACCACCTCAATCTCCACTTCCAAATCAAATTCCACAAAGTCAGGTTCTTTCTGTCCCTCAGAGAGAGTCTTACTATTCAGCATCTGGTCAAACCCAAGAATCCCCAAATCCACAATACCAGGTATCACCACCACAGCAGCCACAACCTTCTCCTGCAGTGCCATCTCCACATCAATCTTATCAGCTTGTACCTCAATCACATTATGCTCAGCCACCACAATTGACTCAACCTCAACCTTCTGCAAGTCATCTTCCCGAGGAGGGGCCTATTCCGTCTCAGAGTTATCCGCCAAGCTTACGCCAGCCATCTTCTCAGCCACCAAGCGGACCTCCTCCTTCCCAACAATATTATGGTGCTCCTCCCCACATATATGAACCACCATCTAACAGGCTAAGTTCAGTGTACCCTACTGGATATGGTGCACCTGCTGGGCCTGCGGAACCCCATCCTTATGGTGGATCATCTGCACATTATGGTGGCAATGCTACAGCAAAACCACAACACCTCTCTTCTCCCTCTATGTCTCAGAGCACTGGTAGTGCATACCCTCAGCTTCCTACTGCTCGCATATTGCCACAAGCATTACCCACAGCTTCTGCCGTTGGCAGTGGTTCTGGTTCTTCTGGAGCTGGAAACAGGGTTCCCATTGATGATGTGGTTGATAAGGTGACTCACATGGGATTTCCAAGAGAACATGTTAGAGCAACCGTTAGAAAGCTAACGGAGAATGGGCAGCAAGTGGACCTTAACATAGTGTTGGATAAACTAATGAATGACGGAGAAGTCCAACAGCAGAGAGGTTGGTTTGGACGGTAACACCTTCTTTTACTTGTACTGGTGTATAGAATTATCCTTGTTTCTGGAGTTACTTAGTCAAGTGTCATTTTGTACGTAGGGGAGAGATTATTGCCCCGAAATGCTTCGTCCTTGCTCACATAATTTTTTTTTCTCTTGTGGTTTCAAAATTTCATACTTGTATTGACTAGTTTTGTTTTATTATTGATCGTCTTAATTCTGATTGTGTATACAAAGAATTCGAAGATGCTTATCAAATATTCCTATTGCTCTCGTTTTGTTTGTTTTAATTCTTTTTTTTTTCCGGCTGAAAGTAAAATTTTGAAGCATTGTCATTGTGCTATGTCATCTAACAATTCTTAACTATTTTATATTTTATAGATTGGATAGATTTTGATCTAGCAGTTGATAGGCAACCTTCTCCCTTGAATGCAAGGGGGCAAGATTTGGGTCCATGACTTGCTCGAGATTCTATGCATGTGCCCAATTGATCATTAATGAATATTTTACAAGGCCTAAGCTATGGATATCTATAGCTAAAACCTAGAAGTAGAAGTAGAAGAGCTCGGCTTACTATCAAATTCCCCTTTAAGTCAATCGTTGCACCTGAACTTTCTCTGATAATTATCAGAAATGCATGTTTCAGGGAGAGAATCTATAGAAATATTTTGCCTGAAAATTGAAAGGGTAACGGGTAATAAGAAAAATTCAATTGAGCAGCACTAATTTGGCATCAAGATCATCAATTTATTCTCAACCAATTTACTGATTTATGATTTGAAAAGTAGACATCGTTTGATTGGAAGTAAGTTGGAGGAGAAATTTGAAGTGAGATTTAAAAGATGTAAGAGAAGTTGATATTATAAACTCACTTCCATGACCCCAAAAAAACTAAACTTCTTGAGAAGTTAATTTCTATGAATGTGAGTTTTGAACCAAACAATAGTTAAGTGTGCTATATGGATATAAAAAGAGATCTTTACATTTCAGACAGGCTTACGCGAAGACTACATTACATTGTTGATTGTTGGGAGTATTTCCAATGTAACATCTTAGGTATTGTTTGGTTCAAACCTACTTTCATACAAATAAATTTTCTAGGAAGTTTAACTTCCTTGGGGTCATTATGGAAGTGAGTTTAAAATGTAAACTTCTCCTTCATCTTCCTTTAAATCTTATTTTCTTTCCAACTTCTTTTCCAACCAAACACTTCAACTTTATCTTCAACTTACCCCAACCAAATGATGTCTTTATCTCTTGTGTTTTTCAAAAGGAAAAATATAAAATACTCTCTACGACTATTGTTTATTTATGATATGACTAATGTGACTTCAAAAAAATAAAGTGTTAAGTATGATTTCTATTTGTAGAGGAACTATTGTTAGTATTTGTGCCCTAAGTCATTTAGTTGGACCTTTATGTTATCCATTTTTATTAATAATAAAGAGGTTTTATTATCATTATTGTTTATTTGTATGTTACACATTAATTATATATATATCTCTGGTTTATTATTACTATAGAGATAATAATAATTTATAACTAGCATGAGTATTGATTCGATCATCATAAGATGATTATGTGTGTGGTGATACAAATTAATTTCATGGATACTTGTTAAAGAACAGAGTATTGGATAGACCCATCTTGAAATCACTATATGAGTTAATATCATAAGTGAATCTCATGCTAGTTATGAAATTAATCTTTTGACTTGAGATTGTCATAGTTTCCAACATGAGTACTGTTATGTTTTGATATAATCAAACATTATCCGTAACTGGATAATCATAAAATTTATGATCAAACATGATAGAAATCATGTAAAAGATATTAAGCAATCAAGATAGAATTTGTCCCTCTTTTTTAGAGATATCTTCACGGGCCCTTCGATGAGTGAGATTGTGAAATGCATGGCCATGCTCAAATGAATTAATAGTGTGATCAATCTCCTTTGTTTTATCAATCTACTTGGAGAATCGAGTAATCATAAGTTTGGACAATATAAGTATGACACTGACCATGACTTATGTTCAAACTAGATTTCGTGTGACAAAGAGATTAATGCATGTACTATTATTAGGCTTAATTGAACAAACCAACCTTCTATTAATTGGATAATCATAAATTGCTAGAGGCTAATTATGATTTGTAGGCTTGATAGAGATTGAACCTACTGCTAATTAATATGAGCCTATTGTGACACCCCAAACCTTAACCTACGTCATTTCGACGTCATCGCATGCATTTTGTGCATTTTCAATTAAAAAGTATTATAGTTTGATATGATATATGACATGAACATGATTTGGAAATGTTAATATATGAATTAGAAATGTTAAAAAAAATATATTTTAAGTTCGTTTATCGTCGAAAGACAAAAACGGAGCCAATTAGGGTGTTTGGCTCGCGCGACCGAAAAATGTCGAAAACGCGCAATATTTTAAAGTAAATGATTTGGATATGTTTTGAATATGATAATATATGATTTGGATGAGAATTACAAGCTATGTTATAGGCTCGTTTGCCGTCGAAAGACACAAATGGCGCTAATTAGGGTTTTCGAACCCGCGCGATCGGAAAATGCCGAAATCGCGTAAAATATGAACCAAATGATTTTGATATGATTTTATATGTTTATGAATGTGATTTAAAGAGTTTTGGGATCAAAATTTTACGACGACGTCGTACGGTTTCGGTTTCGGTTTCGTGAAAATCGTTGAGGTTCGGAGTCGGTTTAGGGCACCGATCGAACCGAGACAAATTTTCAGATTCCGATTTTTACGAAATTTCATACACGTGTTATACCATTTATTTTGACACCAAAAAAATTTTGAAACTTGTGATTGAATTGATTTAGAAGCTGGAATTTGAGAAAGTTGAAATATGAATAAGTGAAATTATAATACTTAAGCATTAAGTATGTTTAAAAGGGATTTTGGTGTGTAAATGATTTTAGGAAGCCGCTGCTGTAAAGGATAGTGTGCTGGAGTGTTTCTGTGAGTTGTAGTGAAGAGGTGGATAGGTGAGAGGTTGTTGGAGTGATGGAAAGAGGAAAGAGAAACGTGAAGTGAGAAAGAAAAGAAAGAAAGAAAGAAAAAGAGAGAAGAAGAATTTGTGCAAAAACCCTTCATTCAATCTATTTTTTAAGCTTTTGGGATGTTTATTATGTGATTAAAAGTGTTAGATAGTGAAGAGAGGGACTGGAATTGAAAGGAGAAAGAGAAAACGAAAATCTGGGTTTATTTCTGGGTTTTACACAGTTTCAGAGTGCCTACTTTGAGGCTTCGTATCTTTAAATTGAGAGTGCATGGGAGAGTTTGGCTTCAATAGAATGATAGAAGGCATGTAGGAGAAGAGATTGGTAGTCTTAGTTGACCGAAAGACCGCCGGAGGTGGTCGTAATGACCGTCGGAAGTTGGGAAAAAAATAGGCAGTTTCTGGTTTTGGGGTGAAAAACAGAGTGAGGAGCCAACTTTGAGTGATTATATCTTTTAATCTAGAGGGCTTCTAGGAATTTGGCTTCGATGGTTAGTTAGAGGGTTTGTAGAGGAAGAGAATGGTGGTCGTAACTTGCCGGAAAGCCGCCGGAGGTGGACGTACGGTCGCCTGGAAGTTGGCTTGAGAGACTGAGTTTTGGGCTGGAACAGTAGCTGGGGAGAGGAAGAAGACGATTAGATCTTCTTAATTGAGGTGGTTCTTCTGTTGAAGCTAGTTCAACATCATTTTGAACTTGTTCACCATCTTCGTCTTGCTCATTTTCTTGAACAACATCTTCTTCTTGCTCATTAAGTTCAATACCTTGTGGTACTTCACAAGGTTCTGCATTAAGGTCAACAGGAAACTCGTTAATAGACTTTGACTTTTCATTTTTCTTAATGTCTTTAATAGTTTGATCTTCTAAGAATACTACGTGTCTGTTTCTGATGAGCTTCTTGCCAACAAAATCCCATAATGTATACCCAAAATCATCATTTCATAACCTAAGCAGATGCACTATTTTGACTTGGAATCTAACTTGGATCTTTCATCTTTTGGGATGTGTACAAAAGTCCTGCAACCAAATACTCTAAGATGATTATAAGAAATATCTTTTCCTGACCACACCTTTTCTGGTACGTCTCCATTGAGGGAGGTAGAAGGTGAAAGATTGATAAAGTAAACTGTAGTTCTCATTGCTTCTGCTTAAAAGATCTTCGGAAGTTTGGCATGAGAGAGCATACATCTAACTCTTTCAACGATGGTTCTATTCATTCTCTCTACAATTCCATTCTGTTGTGAAGTTTTGGGAACTGTTTTCTAAAGTCTGATGCCATGTTCCGATTAATACTTCTCAAATGTCCTCTATACTCACCACCGTTATCAACTCTAACACATTTCAACTTTCATCCTGTTTGTCTTTCAACACTAGCATGAAAAAATTTAAACATATCCAACACCTGGTCTTTTGACTTTATTGGTAAAGCCCGCAACTTTCTAGAATGATCATCAATAAATCTAACATAATACGAGCAACCACTCAATGACTATCAATCATTGAGCAAACATCAGTGTGTACCAAGTCTAGAATACTAGGTTTTCTAGATGGAGAAAGTGATCTTTGAAAGGAAACTCTATGTTGTTTTCCAAACAAACAGTCAGTGCATGTTTTCAAAGGTAAACCTTTCAAAGGTAACATTTTCTTCTTAGTGAGAGTCTTCATTCCTTTCTCACTCAAATGACCAAGTCTTTTGTGCCACAAATCAGCAGATGAATCTTCAGCTACATTTACCATTATTGTGCAAACTTTGGTTGCGGTATGGTAGAGGGTGTTGCACTTTCTTCCTCTACCGAACACTAAATTTCCTTTGGAAAGATTCCTAGTTTTGTTGAAAAATAAATTTGCATAACCCAATTTATCAAAACGATGAACTAAGATCAAATTAACGTTTGTTGTTGGAGTGTATCTCACATCATCCAACCGGAGATCATGACCAGTATTCATTCTAATGAATACTGTTCCAATGCCGCAATTTTTCACATATGTATTATTCAAAGTCTTTACATGACCGTAATCTCCAAGAGTAAATGAAGAAAAATATTCATTCTTAGAAGAAATATGATATGAACATGCAGAGTCAATAATCCAAAGAGAATCTTGACTAGTGGAACACTCACTGAGACCAGCATGAGAAATTAAAGCACTTCCATCACCGAGTGTATCAACATCAATAGCTACTGAAGCTACCTCTGTATCTTCTTTTCTTTTCTCATCATTTTCTTTGTCTCGTTCCTTCTTCCACTTTTTGCAATGCTTTTGAATGTGACTGGGCTTGCCACAATGATAGCAAGTGATACCTTTTCTTGACTTGGACCTCCTCCGTGAACTGTCATGTTTGTCAGAATTTTGAGGATGTCTGTATTTACTTCTCCCCCTCTTTTCTTTAACTTAGATTAGTGCATCTGAGCTGCTACTCGTACCATTCTGCTTATGTTTATTTTCTTCATTTAGAATATTTTCCTTAATTGTGGCTAAGGTCAAATTTCCTTCTAGCATATTACTAAGTGTGACTACCAACGTCTCCCAACTGTCCGGTAAAGGAAACTCAATAAGAATAGTGCCTAAACCTCATCATCTAACACTATTTTTGACGTCGACAGCTGGTTCAAAATTTCTTGAAATTTTCTCAAATGATCTGAAGCATGTTCTCCATCTCTGTACTTCAGATTTACAAGCTTTCTAATTAGAAAAGCTTTATTTTGAGCAGTCTTTCGTTCATACATGTCTTCCAGCTTCTTCCAAATTGTATAAGCTTCATTTTCATGAGTGATGTGATTAATGACACTTATATCAACATATTGTCTAATAGTACCAGCTGCTTTTCTATCAGTCAACTTCCAGACTGACTCATTCTTGTCTATTGGCATGACTCCTTTCAACTCAATAGTCTCAAAGAGATATTTGCAACATAGAAGATCTTTCATTAACATCTTCCACACTGCATAATTTGATGAGTTGAATTTAACTATTATGTCTGTCGATTTATCATCCATTTCATAAATTGTCGTCGTGATATATTTATTTTTAAAAAAATATTCACGGATATAGGCACTGCTATCTGACTAGCTGGACCTGCCAAAACCTTAGACTTTAATACCACTTGTTGAGGTTTCCGTAATAAAATTACGAGACTATAATAAAAATAGCGGAATAATAAAAATTACGAGACATAAGATTTACATGATTCACTCAATGTTTTGAGTAACGTCCACGGGACAAAATTCAAATATTTATTCTACTAAAAATAGTAGCCTTACAAAGAAATTATACAAAAAAAGTGACGTTCAAAGTGTTTCCCAAAAACACCCAAAATTATCCTCACTATTTTTCTCTCCACTAGTTTTAGAATACTCTTTCTAAAACTCAATAACTCTCTCTAAAATTCCTCTCACAAGCTATTATCTTTCTTCCTCTCACAAGCTATTATCTTTCTTCTGTGAGGTTATATATCTAAATGATTTTCATTTACGTTTATATAGAAATAATATTTACTATAATTAGTATTCTGATTATAACCTATTAATAATAACCAATAATTTTTTAATTTATTTGTTAAATTATTGTCCTCACTTGAAGGACAACCATCCAACAATTTGGAACATTTAGGATCCCGTAGATCATCCCAAATAGTAATTGACCTACCTGATCCTACCCTTTTGTATGAAGCATCTCACTCCAAAGGAATCGCAGCACAAATACTACACCAAATAAAACTTGGATTTGCACCAACAGAAGCGTAAAAAAGAAAACAATGTGGATAATACATATTTTTGTAGTTTCGACTCACCAAATAATCCGGAGAAGTCAGTTGACGCCAAATCTGCTTTCCAAACATTGCTAGATTAAATTCATGAACCCGATGAAAATTGAGACCTCAAATAGATTTCAATTTACATATGCGATCCCATCGTTGCCATTTAATTCCGAAATTCTTCGAGTCTCCACCCACCCACTAATACGCATTAATAAGTTTCTTAATTTGATCAGATAAATTAAAAGGGAGAAGGAATATAGATATTGTATAAGTTGGAATAAATTGCAACACTGCCTTTAGGAGAACTTCTTTGCTTGCACGTGAAAGTAACTTACGTTTCCAACCCTGTACCCTTTTCTAAATATTTTCAGTTAAAAAGAAAGGACCTCATTCTTATTGCACCTAATGGAGATTGAAAGCCCTAAATAAAAGCCTAACTCAGCAACTTTTTCACCCCCCAAAACAATAGAAATCGTATTTCTCAAAGATAGAGAAGTATTCGAATTGAAAGCAATGGAAGACTTTGTAAAATTGATGGCCAACCTAGAAGCCTTTTCATAAATAACTAAACAATCATGAATTTGTGTCGACTTTAAATGATCAGCTTAAAAAAATAGGTAACTAGCGTCAGTGAAAAACAGATGTAAAATGGAAGGAGCTTCCCTAACTATAGAAACCCATGAATCAATCCTTGAGATTCTCAATTCTTTAACAATACCAACAAACCTTCAGCAAATAATGTGAACAATATGGTGATAGAGGAAAGCCCTGACGTAAACCTCTACTAGGAACAATTGACCTCAACACTTTACCTTGCTGTATAAATGAAAATTAAACAGACTTGACACACAGCATAACTAGAGCCACCCAATTAGCATTAAAACCTAATTTTAACGTCACATCCTATAAAAACTATCATTCCATCGATCATAGGCTTTGCTTGTATCAAGCTTCAAAGCCGAACATCCCATCTTACCTTGCCTCTTTCGTTTCAAACAATGAACTACTTCATAGGCAATAAGAATGTTGTCTGATATCAAACGACTAAAGACAAAAGCACTGTGAACTGGAGAAATTAATCCGAGCTAAACATATTTCAACCGATTAGTAAAAACTTTAGCCACTACTTCATAGAGCATATTACACAGGAAAATTGGGCATAGATCAGCCATTGTTTTAGGAGATTTCTTCTTAGGAATCAAAACAATCTGGGTATAATTCAATTCAGGAGGCATAAAACCATTATTCAAAATATTTAAACAAAAAATAGTCACATTTTAGCCAACAAACTAAAAATGTTGATAAAAACCAGATTCATACCATCCAAATCTGGACTTTTATTGGGCCTCATAAAGAAAACATTAACCTCACCTCTAGGGCTGCAAACGAGTCGAGCCGTTCGCGAGCGACTCGATGTTCGCTCAATAAAAGCTCGACTCAAGGCTCGGATCGATAATAAATGAGCCGAGCTTGAGTCGAAAATTTAGGCTCGTTTAATAAACGAGCTGAGCTCGAGCCGAGTAGTCAGGCTCGCGAGCCAACTCGCGAACAGCTCGTTTGAAAAAGCTCGCGAGTAGCTCGTTTAATCGGCTCGCGAGCTGCTCGTTAAATAAGCTCGCGAGTCTATCAAAACAATTAATTTTGGTACCAAATCAAAAAATATGCTTCAGCCAAGCCACCCGTCTCTCCACTTCATTTTTTGTTATTTCATTTCTCTTTCACTGAAACTACTATTTTCAATTTCTCACTGAAACGACATTAAAAATGAATTTTCTTGATTTTTGACTAACTCTTAACGAGTTCGAACACGAGCTCGAATAACAGTAGGAAACAAGTTCGAGCTTATTTTTAAGCTAAAACCCAAACTCAAGATGAGCTCGAATTCAAGCTTATTTGCAAGTTCAAGCTCGAGCTCGTGGAATTTAACACGAGCTCGAGCTCGTGAAATTTTAAACGAGCCGAGCTCGAGCAGCACAATACTCGGCTCGGCTCGTTTGCAGCCTTACTCACCTCATTTGCAGTAAAAGGGCGTGGAAGAAACTGGTTTTCGTTAGCTGAAACCTTCAACGCAACAAAATCTAAGATAGGCTATGAAGAACAACCCAAAGAACGAAACAAATCAGTGAAATAATCCACCATCAACTGCTTAAGACTAGTACCCAAACCATAAATATTTCCATTTACATCCTTTAGATACCTAATTTGATTCTTCTTCATTCTGGCCGAAGCATGCGCTTGAAAGAAACGTGAATTATGATCACCCTCTCTAAGCCAAAATTCCTTAGCCCTCTGCTTCTAATACACCTCAATGTCTTCTAAAACCTGCTCATACTCTTTTTGAACCGCATCCAAAATGTTGAATTGAGAATTGATATCTCTTTGAATGAAGAGATTCAATTTCCCATTTACAACGGTTAAGCTTTCTCTTCTAGGCCTTCCACACTCCCCCTCCCCAACGTAACAACTCTTCACCACAACCCTACAATTTGTCAACAAGTGGAAGAGAAGAATGCAATCAAAAGTTGGAAATAACAGACCTGCATTCCAGATTGTGAAGCCAAATATTTTTGAATCGAAATCGTTTGAAAGAAGAAGAGGAATTTACAAGCTTTAACCTCAAAACCAACATTGCATAATCTGAAAGAAAAGTTAGAACATCAAAGTCCAAATATTTCATAGAGATTTGTAAGTGAGAAAATGTAACTCCAAAGTCCAAATCCCTTGCCCAATTTTAATAAACAAATAAATAAATAAATATCAAGGACAATTCCCAAAATTTATAAAAAGTAAAGGGGTGGAAATATAAATTACTCATTCTCGTTTCCGTCCTCACATAATTTTATTAATTCCTTTTAGATACACGCCATCGTTTTTGTCTCTCTTTCTTTCACAAAATCCTATTTTCTTCTCCCTCCCCCATAGCCTTCTTCAAACCCCTTCTCCCAAATTAGAAAAAATTTATAATTAAAAATTAATAATAATTAACTCCTCAGTCTCTCAGAGAAACCCTCTCCTCTCTGAGAAATCTCTCTCGTTCTTAGCAATTCCGCCGTCGTCGATTACTCCGTATTTACGATCCCGCCGTTGCTCTCTGCAACTCTCTGTCTCTTCCCGAAATGCCCTTCCGTGTCCGCCTTATTACCCTTCTCTCTATTGTGCTACCTACAGGAATCAGCTTGTAATCCAATTATACACTGTCAAGATTTTTCTTCGAATTCTCTGTAAGATATACTTTCCCTTGCTCTTCGTCTATTTATTTTTTTATTCTTATTTAGTTTTTAGTTTTTAGTTTTTGCTGTCATTATTATTATTTTTTCATATTAATTCTTTTAATTATGATTAGTCTACTGTAATTGCTGCGTGACATTACTGTTTTATTAATGTTGGGAAATTGTAGGTTATAGAATTTTCTGTTGATGGTATATAGATGTATGTTTTTATCATTTTCCTGATTATGATTTGTTTTAGGGTTCCACTTGCTTAGACTAGGATAGATATTAGCTCTCTGTCTTCTATTCTTTGATATTCTATTGAAATTTCATATGTATACATTGTAACTGAGTTGATGCTAGTAATTGAAATATAGTTGATTGAAAATAGTTTTGTAAGAGTTAGAGAATTAAATGATTTCATTGTCTAATTGCTTTGTTGCCCAGTTAGTAATATGACTTTTTTATGGATTGGTATTAACTCCTGAAATTGTTTTACAAGTCTATTGAGGCATTTTCTTTTATGTATGTATTTGTGATCTGTAGTATAACATAAATGAATAATGTTGGGCCAGAGGTTTGTTATTACCTAATCATTTTAGTACTTATTGAAAATGCTACATGTTTCTGAAAGTGAATTGCTTTTATGCTTCTTGATTTGAATTACTTCTCCTTTAGCAACTTTTAATATTAATCATTGGTAGTTCAAAGCCTGCCGAAATGCATTCCAGACAGTCACAGTTGGTGGGAAGTTGTAATCTTTTTACATTGTTGTGTTACTGGTCATTGGTATTTTTGTGTCATCACATTTATCTATTCTTTAGATTTAGATGTGTTGATTGCAATGGAGGTGTGGTGCTTCATGCCATTGCCTCACTGAGTTTTGGGATTTTTCTAGATATTGATATTTTTTTCTGATGTTTTGTTTGGTTCTAAAATTCTGGCTTCTGTTATTGCTCTGCTTTACTTGTCAGTTGTCACATTGAGGAAAAAAAGCAGAAGTATTTTCATGATATATTTTGTATTAGACATGCAATAATTTGCTTGAAGTAATCTTAAATTTAGCAGAATGTAGAATGTTCTGTATTGCTATCTTAACTAGCTTGGTATTGTGTCTTAACTGTTTATATAGTTCATCTGTTTATATGGAAAAATGCAAAAATGAATGTGTGATTTGAAAAGTGTAAATTGGGTTTATGAGGGATACTTTGGATGACTAGGATGATGCTGATAGAAATTAGCCAATTTCAAAAAATTTGATACTTGTGTACGTGAATTCTGAGTCACATGATTCCATATACATTTGCAGAATATCTTTTTTTCCCTTTTGTGATGGAATTATTTTAAGTTCCTTTATTTTTTGGGAGCAAGGACATTTTTTTTTTCATTTTGCTTCATTTCCTAAATTCAGCATCTAAAATCATTCTTAAATTATTTTAGCTTCTTCATAATTTTGTGCACTTTGTCTTTGCTTCGAGAAAAGTTTAATAGAACTTGTTATATAAATCAAATATATGTACCAGTGGTTGTTGTTCTTGGTTAATACTTATTTGATTGTTATCTTTGTTAGTTATTTTTTTGATTTTTGATCTAGATGATACAGTTGACATGAGATAATCTGTTAATTTTATTATAAATTTGAGTGTTGATCTCATTTCAATTTATGGTCTTTGTCACGATGCTCTACTATAGTTAGGCATATATTGTAGAGAATTACTCTAAAAAATATTACTTTTATAGTCTATGAGTTCAGTTTGTTGATTCGCTAGTGACATTATTGGAACCAAGTAACCTTTAGTTGGTATCCATTGTGAAAGCTATCCAAATTTATTGATTTCACTAAAGCTTGGTATTTCTTTTTTTTTAAACTCATGTTTGCAAATACCTAATGAAATTTAAATGTTTCATTTGAGCATACTTGCATAGATTTGGCCTATAGGCAAATAATTGCAAGTTTAATGGGTTTATGGTTTGGGTAGGTTGCATGCAATTGAGCTTCACTTTTTGGCCTGGAAATGAGTTTGAAGAGCTATATTTTGTGTTTTTGTTCTGTATTTGGAAAATATGAATTGATGAATTTCTGTAGTAGTAAAACTCTTTTGGAGAAGATGTTCTTAAAAGTTTGTGTAACTGCAGCTTTGGCTGCATTTTGTGGCATTTTCTTTGCAAAAGAAAGTGCTCGTTAACTTCCAAATTATATTGAAAGCAGTTTTTTAACATGATATTGTGCAGCACATTCATTGTAAGAATTCTGAGAGCTCAGAATCTGCTCTTATTCTTGCTGGTTATATATGTTGTCGCTATATTCTAGTTTAGGACCATCTAAGCTCTTATCCATCTGTGAGACATCTCTGCACTGTAAGTTGATGCATGAAGTATTTTGTTTACTGATTTAATGTTTGGGGTCTTGAAATTGAGCTTACCTCTTTCAGCATTTCCTGAATGGCAATTTAAATACTTTAAACTTGACTGATGTTAATGTGTTTGTTTTCAATCTGTAAATATTTTTTTATTTGTATGAATACAGGTTTGTTTATTCTAGTTGCTGCTTCAACAATTGTTTTCTGTGCATCTAGGTTCTCCTTCAATTGCTAAACATTTCACTCTTGCATTGAAATCAAATTAGGAGCATTTGACATCACCACCAACTGTCTACTTAAAGTTATAGATGGAGCTCAAGGTTTCATCACTTAAACGAGGAGGCCTTTCTCCTTCTGATTGTACCAGTGACCCTGAGGAGAAGGAAGTCAGTGATGAAGACGATGATGATCGCAACCATAAGCACCGTAGAAGAGAGACACGCTCACAATCTTTAGAGAGAGATTCTTTGGAACCAATCTTTACAAGGTCATACAAGAAGCGCAGCAAACCATTCGAAAATGGGCATCTGTTCAGGGAAAATGAATCTCAAGGGAGTGAAACTTGGAAAAACTATAACACTGCTCCTCTAGAGAAAGAATTTAATTCAAAGTTTGAAAAAAGACGCCCTGGCATGTCATCATTACCACGAGTGGCTATGGATTTGAATCAAAGAATAAGGACAAACCAAACATTTCCTGGAGAGCATGGCCTTGGCAGGGGAAGAGGAAGGGACCCTGTTCCTTGGAATCAACGTGATTCCAGATTTAGCTCAGTTGATATTGCTTCTCAAATGGTTCAGCCAGGATCTATTACACCAAATATCTTTGCTGGTAGGGGCATGGCAAATGTTTCAAATTCACAAAATCCGTCCTGGAATGCATTTGGATTGATTCCTGGATTACCTAATGGTGGTCTTGAAGCTATTCATCCCATTGGTTTGCAAGGACCGCTCAGACCAGCAGTAAACTCTTCATTGAATATGGGAATTTCTCGCCAACGATGCAGAGACTTTGAGGAGCGTGGATTTTGTCTAAGAGGCGACATGTGTCCAATGGAGCATGGCGTCAATCGTATTGTTGTTGAAGATGTTCAGGTATGTTTTGCTTATGTGTGGTCCATTGTTCGTTTCCATGGTCTATCTTGTATTGCATTCGTGTATAATGAGGATTGGACCATTTTATCTAGCCTTTTTCTGTTAAATTATGTTTCTCACTGTCTGTATTAGGTCCTGCTTTAGGCAATATTGTTGAGGTGCAAACTAATCTTGGGTAAATTTGTTTCACTTTTAACTTCCCTGAATATTGATTGCGGATTTTATCTGGATTGCTAATATATTGTAGAAATATAGAAGAATATGTGTACTATGAAGGTTGTGGACTTCAAGACTCCTACTAAAATCTGCTAGAAAGATGGTTTTGAAAAATGGTTATGAAACTGGATGTATAATGTTGTCAGGATATCTGATCTACAGTGTTCTTCATGTTTGATTTATCTATAAGTCAAATTACTTTTATTTGGATGCCACCATAACGATCACTTGCCTAGCCTTATATAAGTTGACTTCATCTTATGTGACTGCAATCTTTCAATTCAATGTCATTCTCAAATCTCCATTGATATAGAGTAAGATATCAATAAGTAGGATATTCCAAATAATTTGTATTCAGATATCTAACCAGAAGAAAAGACTTTAGGATGATGGATCCTACACCTTGAGGTTGTCATAATGCTTGAGCATATGACTATTGTTATGTCTTTCAAATAACAAATCATGTTTTGCTTACATTACTTTGCACCCGGCAGATTGTATATCAACTTCTTCCAACATTGTTATAATTGTTCAGTGAAATGGATTGCCGTGGATTTATTTTTATGTATGTTTGTGTATGAGTAAACAGCACAAAGTATGCACTGAATCTTGGTGGAATTATCATTCATATATATATCCAGAGATTTGATGGCACTGTAACATTAGAATTCGAATGATGCTGTTCTTTCCTTTTGAATGTATTTAATTTGCCACAAATAATCAATGCTTTTGCTATTTTCAGAGCCTTTCACAGTTCAATCTCCCTGTCTCACTTCCAAGTGGAGCACTAGTACCTGCTGCACCAGGAACTTTACCATCAGTTGGCGCTTCTTCAAATACATTGATGAATAGCAAAGGTCTGCATAACAGAATTAGCAAGACTGGAATCGTTGATGATGTTATGGGCTTGAATGGTGCATATTCTGGTTCTGCCAGTGTGAGTGGAGCTGATTTGTATGATCCAGATCAGCCACTTTGGAATAACAATTGTCCTGAAAAATCCAATGCACTACTAGGATTACATTCATCCAATAATGATGAAACTGAACCTTTCATGGGTGTAGATAATTCCGACCGCCGTCATGTCAGGTTGTATGATGGCACTGACAGTGAAAATGCAATAAGAGGCACTGGAATTTCTGTTGGTTCACAGAGTACATCTGTTTGGGGTCGAGTTGGCTGTGTGAAGAATGGGTTAGACATGAAAGAGAAAACTGAGTTGACAGTAAATAACTGTGATTACTTGCAGAGTGAAAGTAAGGAAGAGCATGATGTGTTAGGTAATGCTCAAAGTACTTCTCGACAAGGGAAGAGGATAATTTCTGAGGATATCCGCCCCAAAATTATGGATCCAACAGCAAAGATACAGAGTGATACCATGCGCAATGCAAGGAAATCATCGCAAAAGGCACATCGTACTCTATTTGTCAGCGGCATTCCTCAAAAAAGCAACAGAAGGGATACACTTCTTTCTCATTTTCATAAGTTTGGAGAGGTTATTGATATTTATATTCCATCAAATAGTGAACGAGCTTTTGTTCAGTTCTCAAAAAGGGAAGAGGCAGAAGCTGCTCTAAGGGCACCTGATGCTGTAATGGGCAACCGCTTCATCAAGCTATGGTGGGCTAATCGTGACAGCATACCTGATGATAGCATTAATAGTAACACTAGTGCTTCTTTAACTCCCCATGGTGGGTCATCTTCTTCAGTTCCACCACAAACTTCCCTTGTTAATAAAGGGAAGGATAACCTTCAGACTGCTTCTAAGGGTATTACAGTCTCTTCCTCTGGCATATCTCTGCCTCCGACAAATGCTCCTAAGGTTCCACCTCCTTTGCAGAAGAAGCTGGAGATAGAACAGTTGAGAGAGGAACTCCGCAAGAAGCGAGACCTGCTAGATCAGAAGCGGATTGACTTCCAGCGGGAGTTGGAAAAACTTGAGAAGGTAATGCTGTGATTCTAGTGTATTTTTATTATTGTAATAATCTTTGTTTATTGGGATCACAATAATTGGGTTGTGGGACCAAAAAGTGTTGGGTGCTTTTTATTGGTGAAGCTGATGTTACTGTTGATATTTGTTGCGATAATACTTGTTAGGTTACATACAGAGACATATGCTTAGGGGACTGAGAGGTAGTCTTAGTTTCTGTTGTGGAGAGCAAATACAGTTTAAGTAAAAATCTGAACCAAATTGAGGCTATTAGGGTATTTGGTTCAGTTTCATGTCACATAAATCAATGATCTGAAAAACTGAAAGATAAATTTCTCTCTCATAGAATAGACAGACAGAGATACACACACTCTCTTGAGAAGGTAATATAGGTATGTTGGAACTTTGTTACTATAATTCGAGTATATATTTCTTATTCTAATCATTTAAGTTTTTTATTCACAATAATTGGTTGTTATTTGTGGAACCAAAAAATGCTGGGGTTACTTCTGTTGATATTGGTGCAAATATACTTGTGGCGCAAAAATTATATTTGAGTCCCTTTGTTTTTACATAATTAACACAAATTCTCCTGTTATATATAAATTATTTTTGTGTCCCTAACTTGTGGTTCTGTTTGACACTTGAGTCTTCTGTCCAAAAAAAAATCCTATTTTCCGTGACAAGTTTTTCAATAATGCCTATTACCTTTAATAGTTTATTTTAGAGAAAAGAAGAAAAAACTATCAACTATTATTATAAATCTTCGAAAAACAAAAGAGGAATTATTTCTAATTGAGGATGAAGTCATTTTTTTTCAAATATTTAACAGAAAAATGGAAAAACTTAAGTGTTAAACTCAACCATAAGTCAGGGAACTGAAAATAATTAACTGAGAAGTGAAAACGTGGCCATGTTAATGTTAATTTATATGAAAACATAGGAACTCAAGTGTATTTATCCCTGTACTTATATGTAGAAACATAGGCTTTGGGCTTTAAGAGGCAGTGTCTCATTTTCCTGCTGGGAAGAGCAAATTCAGTTTAAACCAAAAAACCAAACCTAACAGAAGCTATATGGTCATTTGGTTCGATTCTGTCAAAGAAATCAAATAATGGAAGAAACTGACAGACAATGCACAGGGAAATTTATTTAATGTGCGTGTTTGTATTTAAAAACCCTAGCTGCTTGCTGGCAATCTCAATAAACTCGCCTGACTTGCCCCTCCCATAGTATCAAGCTATATCTTTTGCCATAGGACGCCTCTTTATTTGTTTTGTTTTGTTTCTTTTTCTCTATTTTCCTTATCTTAATCATTTGTTGTTCTTCCCGGATGTTGGAGTTTCCTGTGGATTGGGCTCGTTCTGTTTCTTATGTTGTTAGTATTATAATCTTTAGGATTTGAGTTTTCTCTTTCTATTCTCATTTGTTTTTGGTAGCATTAAGTATTGGAATCCTCAACCTTTACCTTTCATTTCTGCAATAAACAAAACAACCTTTATTAATATACGTTGGATATTGGATATTAGTGAGTACATTACTTATGATGTTATATCTTCTCAAAAAAATAAAAAATAAATAAATAAATAAATAAAATAAAATAAATAAACAATTGTGATGTTATAGAATGGGAAAAGATCCCTGTTGATTGTTGAAGACCCTAGGTGGTTGGCGCTTGCTATTTTATGCTGTGTACTATTTATTAATATATAAAATGATTTAAAGTTCACTCTTCATAACCTTTTTATGAAAATATTTTAAATTATTTATCATTTATATTTTGTTTTGCATGAATTTTAACTTGATCGGATTTGAAGCACAGGATTCATATAACCCAACCAACTAGTTTGTTAGCTGTTAATATATTGTGCAGTTCAGTTGTTTACTTAGAAAATATTGGTTTATATTTGTTCATTTCTGTTTGATTTGAACCGAACCAACAAAATTCTCACCCTTACCTTTTTCCTCTTTTTTTTTGTTTTTTTTTTTTTTTTTGAGTGGTTTATAAGACCAAGCTAGGAAAGAATAAACTGAAGGAAATATGTAAAGAATATATTAGTTTGTTGCCTTTCAGAAAAATATGGATGTGGCCGACCTTACATCAACATTATAATTATACCATATATTTCTTACATGTCCTTGTGATGTTGCATTTTTCAGGCTAAAGGAGTCAAGGGTGAGTTAGTGGCCGAGCCAGCACCGAAGAAACATAAACTTGGATTAGCACTTGATGTTTCAAAAGCTAGTACTACTCCAAGGTCCTTCGATCCTGCTGCCGGTGTGCCATCTCCTCGTGTTGAGATGACAGCAGATAAGAATAAACCAGTGGAAAGTGCCTTGTCTTCCAGTCCTGAAACAAGTATATCATTGACGCAGCATGAATCTGCCGGCTTAAAGCAGCCTATTCATCAAGTGGCAACTCCAGGACCTTCCTTTAGGATGAACAGATACAAATTGGATGGTCGGCCCACGGCATTTAGAATCGCCCCTCCCGTACCAATTGGTTTGGCAAATGTAATCTCTCTCTCTCTCACTGTTTACATAAGCTAGATGGACATAGGGATGGCAATGGGTCAGAAAAATTTTGGGTACCCGCATTACTCACCCCGTTTTTGCCGGTTGGGTAGTGAAAAAATGGGTAATGGGGTGGTAGTTGTTTTCCACTACCCATTGCTGGGCGGGTACAGAAGGTGTGGGTACCCATAACCCATAAAACCCTCTTTTTTTAATATATATATATATATGCAAAATTATGTTTAAACAAGTAATGTTTTAGTTAAATTTTCACCATGTTTCTATTGCACCTATATAGTTAAAAATAATTTTATACATAGTTTCAACTTGACTTAAAAAAGTAAAATATTTAAAATCTTTTATATATAGTTTTTATTTTATACATACTTGTAAACTCTTTTTTTTAATCTTTGTGAACTTCATATTTTTTTATTTCATGTTAGACAATTTATATTATTATTAGGATATTATTATTATGTGATTATTTAGGTTTTTAAGTCAATTTTAATTATTTTATATTAATTATCGCACTTTAAAAAATTATATATATATATATATATATATATATATATATATATATATATATATATATAGATATATATATATATATATATAAATTTTAACACTATTTTCTGTCCATATTCAAAATTATAACACTCTCTTTAAAAGAAAAAGAAAAAGAAAAAGAAAGCAAAAGATTTATTAGAGAAAAGTGAGAAGATATATATATATGTCCTTCGCATATACATTTCTTACTTTATAATATTGAGATGAATAATTCATCCATTAATAATTTTGTTTGGAAAATGAAATTATTATTTATGAAATAATCGAAATATATAAATATAATCTCATATAAAAAATAAGAAAATAAATAATTAATTTATAATATTATCCAAATTTATAGATGATTTTGAGGGAAAATAATAATGTTGAATTGCTGGCCTAACCCACTGAATTATTGTTTATATTTGGTATTTATTAAATAAACTTAAAAACAAAAGGAAATGAGAAAAGGCAAAAAATTAGATCTTTAAATAATAATAAATTAGAAAATGATGTAAATTATGTGGTGCTGACATCCTAAGCCACATATCCCAATTAGTCCCATCCCAATCTTTATGTGCTGCTTTCTGTAACAAAAGCCAATACTTTTCATTTTTGGTCCATCTTTCCAGGTGTCCCTTCTGCTTTCAATTTGATATTATCTTGTAGTAAAAACCCATTAACTGTTCCTATTTAGGACTTTAAATTAGTAAAATAATCGGAAGTTATTTCGGACTCGATTAAAATTCGTTCGAAAACTAAATGAGTCAACTTGATTACTAAAGGAATCGTGCTCGAATCAATACATTGATGGGTTGTAGACTGTTTGTATAGTAGAATATATGTATAGTTGACATGTCCAAAGGGATTTTAAAGGTTTTCCATTAACAACTAGTTTCAGTAGTAACCTTAAATAAAAATTGAATAAGTCTGATTTTGAAAGTTGAAATGGACATTAAGCTAAATTAGCACCCAAATTATCAAAATCTCCAATTGGGATTTCCCACTTACTATTATATTATTGGCCTAAAAAATAAGATACATATGCATATGCAGAAAGGACAAGCAAAGTATATTAATTTTGTCTATTATTAGGTTAAAAGAAGAGCAATATCTAGGCTGAATTAATTAAGATCAATCCCACAAACTTTATCATTTATTTAAATTAATGTAATCAAATAGACCATTACACTGCCTTCATTTCTGAAGGGATTTCAGATAGTTCTATGCTGAACTAATCAAGAACAGATTTTCTGATAATATGTCATTTTGAATGAAGGGATTTTGTACTAGCAAGGAGGGTAACTAGCTTCTAAAGAAAATGAAAGCAAACAGAGTAAGCACAAATAATGCTTGTCTAATGACTTCTAACCAAATTGGCTAATCCAACAGCAAGATGAAGTGGGTTATGATGCTTATAAAGAAAGAACTAATGCAAAATCAAACAACTGAAAAATCCAAGCAAATGACCTTTTAAGTTCTATGTACACATCAGTTACTAAACAAATAAAGCAATTCCAGGTAATTAATAATCTTCTACTTCAACTTGTTCTTGTTTTAAATGTTTATTTGATGACAAGGTAAGCTAGTGCTTTTACCGTTCTTTAATGGCCTTTGGAAATTCCACTTCATATCATTACTTGGAAAGATACCTTCAACTTCAGCCTTTTAGTATTGAAGAAGTGGAAATTATATAATTTTGCTAACTAGCATGATTAATGAGTTAATCCTAACTGTCACGTAGCACAACTTCATACATATATACAAACACAAGTACCATCAATCACCTCACCATCATTTACATGTACTCAAAATCATATTCTTTTAAATAGTTGGTTCCTCTGTTACTACAATACCTAGGTGCTTTACAGCCACTAATTTCTTTCCTTTTCTCACCAGGGGTAAAATTAATTAGGTAATCCGAAATGTAAACCCAAACTAGCACTCGTTTGATTTGCTCAATGCAAAGCATTCTTCTAGCTGAAGTCATCTTAAATTGAGGGATCATAGTCTTTTAATTTGAACCTTCATCTTCATTGGAACTTGTTACTAATACTAAGTATGTTATATATATTGGCAGGGTGTGCTTGCCCCCTCATGTTTCACCATATCAGTATCAAATTTTTCTTGTAGGCCTGAGCTATTCCCAGAAAACACACCACATCCTAGAGCAAAAGCTACTAAAGTTAGAATTTTACCAATAAATCCATGCACCTAGAACTGCGACCTGCCTAATAGAAATTTTATCTCGTAGAATTAGCGTTCAACCCTTTCACATTGAGCATGTTTACACATCCCTGTAAGAGGCATAAAAATCTCTTTAAGCTGCATTCCTGAAGCAAGAAATATAGTCATTATCACTTGGTCAAACAAAACCTAGCATATGACTATCCGCAACATCCACATTTCAAATTCTAACAGCAAAATAAACAGTAAATCATCAACCCATGCACTTATTTGTGTTTTCCAAACATTCATATCATCTTCAAGCACAAAAAATTTTAAATTGCATCCAGATTCGACATCCTCCATGAACAAACTATACCAAAATACACGCAACAAGCCGTGAGCATTCATACATTAGACAAAGAAAGAAAGAAAATAATCTCAGAAACTAATGGCAATGGCACTCACAATGGCCTCAAATCAATAGCAAGAATAAATTGCACAAACAGCAATGGATTGGATGGTATTTATATTCAAATCCTAATACATAGTAAATCCACAAATTAATAAAAGCGTCCCTAACTTGACTCAATTCAGAATTGTTTTACTTCTGAGGAAGGCTAACCGGTGGGGCTCCGAGGAGACTCTGCTGCTGGATCTCGAGCTCATTAAATTGCTGCTCGCGATCCATCTCGATGATAAGAGGCACCACCAGGATTAGGAAGGTGGTACCAGCAATCCACGCAGCTTTACCAGTGCTCCGGAGGAGTTTCTTGGTGACGAAAACGGTGTCGCTTGCTACCTGCTTCCCTTTAGCAACGATTTCGGAGTTTGCGAATTTTGCAATAGCAGTGGGCTGTGCTTTCGATTTCGACCCTCGCTTCGCCGGTAACGATACTCCGCCTTTTTGCGACTGCGAGGCCATCAGTGATCAGTAGGAGCTCTAATTTGTCAGCTGATTAGGGTTTTATAAAACTGACGGTTCTGTTTTTATATTATATAGTGTCTAGGCTTCTTAAGAGACTGTTATTGTTTCTAAACGGTGTCGTTTAAGTATATATTGTATGCCCATTTGTTAAAATTACCACAAAATCCCTAAATTTTTTACTAATATATATTCAGGTCCTCTGCAATATTTATAAGCTCAAAATTGGTAGTAAGCAAAATATGGACACATTAGCCCTATGGCTTTAAAACATTTTGAAAAAGGAATTAAACATTTTGGGTAATTTGAGAACTCTTGAACTAGAGAGTTCTTGGATACCAAATAAAAGCGGCACTTTCCAAACGAGCTCTTAAAATTTAAAAAGTGGACAAAAAAATTGGCTTAAATTCAGAATGGGGACGTCTGAAGAGAGTTCGCATATCTATTATGCGAACTTGTGTTAAAAAATGATATTTTATTAAATTTGCATACTCTGTTTGCTAACTACTGAAATTCCTAAATACAATACTCTATTTGACAACCTTAACATAATTTTCACTATGCAGACAGAAGAAGCTCAACAACCTTACTCATAGAAGGTCTTGAATCTTTATCTTCTTCCACACATTGCAAAGCTAATGTCACAAGAACTTCCACTTCATCTCTATCATATTCTCCAACCAATTTTGGGTCTATAATCTCTTCAATCCATGATTCATCTACTCCATTTTTTTTCTCTCTTACCCATTTCACCAATCCTCCTGTCATCTCCTCCATTACTGGACTCTTCCCTGTTACCATCTCTAAAACAACAACTCCATAGCTAAAAACATCCACTTTTGATGTAATGGGTAGATTTAAAACCCATTCAGGAGCCATATACCCTCTTGTTCCTCTTATTCTTGAAAACCCTGAGTTGCTCATTTCTTCTCTGTTTAGAAGCTTTGATAGCCCAAAATCAGACACTTTTGGATTGTAATTTGAGTCTAATAATATGTTTTGAGGCTTTACATCACAATGTAGAACCCATTCTAAGCATTCTTCATGTAAATAAGCTAATCCTCTTGCTGTACCTATTGCAATTTGATATCTTTTTCTCCAATCAAGCTGTTTAGAGGCCAAATTCTCTGCTAATGTCCCATTTTTCATATACCCATATACTAAAAGTTTGTGTTCTTTCTCTGCACAATAGCCCCACATTTCTATTAAGTTCATATGATTTAGTTTCCCAATTGTACTTACTTCTGCTAAAAATTCAGCTTCTCCTTGATCATCAGAAGTGTTGAGTCTTTTAATTGCTGCAATTCGGTTATCAGATAATGTTCCTTTGAATACATTTCCTTCTGTCCCTCTTCCAATTTCCACTCTGAAATTTGTTGTTGCTTTCTTCAGCTCATTATAAGTGAATCTTTTAAACCCACTTACTGCAAGAAACTGGTTATACCCATGAGCAGCTTCAAAGCTTGAGGCCTGAAAATGGAAACTATTTAAAGAACACCATACCAAAACAATCCCAATAATCTCTACTGCTCCTAAAATGATACTAAACCAAAGCATGAAATCCAATATGCTATTGGGATTGCTTTCTGGGTATGTTCTATCTATTGGTCTAACAATCTCAGAAGAGCAATTTAACCCAGATCTTGAAGAACCTTGCTCAGTAGAAAAGACACTAGCTTTATGAACTTTTAGATGGAAATTTCCTCCCAAGAAGTTTGGTGAATTTTGCCCATTTAACAAAGCCATTTTAATATAACAAACTGTTGGAATGGTTGTTGGTCTCATGTTGTTTATGACAGAAAACAATATCCATGAACCATATTCAACATATTTGTACTCGAAACCTTTGCAATCACACAAACTTACACATAATTCTTCACACATTTGAAAAGTGTAACCAGGTTTCATTGCATAGTCATATCCATAAAACTGAACATGAGTAAACTTCATAAATCCCACTTGATTTCTTGATTCAGGAACATTTCCAATTCCACATGATAGAGTCTTGATTTCTGGTTCACAACCATGAGACCAATCTGCAGGATTCTTCACCTTGAAACCTGGAAGACAAGAACAAGTTCTGCCAGAAAATGGATCATATTTGCATAAACTATTAGCTCCACAAATTCCATGAACTTCACAGGGCCGTGTCAAGGCTTGCCATGTAACAACCCAACTGCTGTTACTTTCTTTTCGACTGTATAATCGAAGATTACCATCGAAATCAATAGTTAATCTTCTCTGAACTCTGGTTTCTCCATAATCTGATGAAAGAAAAGTAAGGTTATCAGAAGAAGTAAACTTGCCTAAAGAATCAAGAAAGGCAAGTCTACTACTATTATATGCAAATCTTTTTGAAATTGCCCAGCTAACAATCCATGGATCTGGCCAATAAATGCTTGTATCTTCTACACCATCATATAGAAGACGAAGAAGGTTATCATTATTAAACAACAACTTGTAAAAACCAGAAGAAAAATCAGTTCTTGATCTTGATGAAACAAGCTGCATATTTCTTGTAAATTTTTGGAAAGGAAGAAGAGTATCGGTAGGTGAATCAAAGCTCTGCCAGAGGGTATTATCACCCTGCGAATTTTGCAGAACAAGAGTGCCTGTATCATACAGGATTAGCTCTACTGTGGAGGAGTGCGAAACGGTGCTTGTAGACCAAGCAATGAACTTATCTCCACCATCAGTTAAGACAAGATTTCCAGTTTTTTTGAGCCAAAGTTTTGAACTTTTTCCATTAACTGGATAATTACGATTAGCCATCCAAACAATGGTGCAATCATGATTAACAGTAGCAGAACAGGATGGTTTACTGAACCATATTGAAAAGCAATAAGCATTTCTACCAACTTGGAAAAATCCAGCTGAGAAAACCCCATTTGGTGAAACTAATATATCCCCCACAGAAAGAGATGATCCTTCCTTTAAGGAAGATTCAGATACTGAAGAAGAAGAAGAAGAAGAAGAGGAAAAATGAGGTGATAATATGAGCATAATAAAAGACAAAACAAGCAAAAATATATGAGCATCCATTGTTTATTGAGGAAGCTTATAAGCCTCTAATTATATAGTGATTAAGAAGTACATGAAAGAGCTATTAAGCAAGTAAATATTGACAAATAGAAAAGTATAAAATTAATATTTTATTACTTGAAAGAAAGAATGATTAAGGTAATAAACTCATTTAAAACGTTTGATAATAGGATTTGTTTAGAGTTTAGACCAAATCTTTTCAATTTCTTATATATTCTTTCTTTTCCACTACCAATAACTAGTGACTGATTACTTTTATGAAAGTATTAAAGTCTAGTGATTGCTTTTCATTGGCTGCTTTCATGGTGGAACTTCCATCATTATTCCATATATATATATATATATATAATACATCCATTTGCTTCACTTTGTTCTTGACCTTATATATCATCACATAAATGGCCACCATTGTTTAAATTGGTGAGTTTATATGTTAGAATATAGAAACTACAAATAGTTTTGAGGGGCCTGTAAAAGAATCTCAACAACTTTGAACATGGTGGGTCTTGAATCTTTGTCTTCTTCCACACATTGCAAAGCCAATTTGACCAACATTTCCACTTCATTTCTGTCATATTCTCCTTCCATTTTTGGGTCCAAAATCTCTTCAATCCATGACTCTCCTTCATTTTTCGTCTGTTTCACCCATGCCATTAATCCCATTCCTGTTTGCTCTTTTTCTTCTGCTTCTTTAGTCGTTGCTGGGTTTTTTCCTGTCACCATTTCTAACATCACAATCCCATAACTATAAACATCCACTTTTGATGTTATGGGTAGATTCAATACCCATTCAGGAGCCATGTATCCTCTTGTTCCTCTTATTCTTGAGAATCTTGGATTGTTCTTGTCTTCTCTATTTAGTAGCTTTGATAAGCCAAAATCTGAAACTTTTGGCTGGTAATTTGAGTCTAATAATATGTTCTGTGGCTTCACATCACAATGTAAAACCCATTCCAAGCATTCTTCATGTAAATAAGCTAGTCCTCTCGCTGTGCCTATTGCGATTTCGAATCTTTTTTTCCAATCAAGTGATTTAGAAGACAGATTTTCTGACAAAGACCCATGTTTCATGTACTTGTAGACTAAAAGTCTGTGCTTTTTTTCAGCACAATATCCCCACATTTCTATTAAGTTCCTGTGATTTAGCTTGCCAATGGAGCTTACTTCTGCTAAGAATTCTGCTTCTCCTTGATCATCAGCAATGTTAAGTCTTTTAATTGCGGCAACCCGGTTATTGGAGAGTGTTCCTTTGTACACAACCCCTCCTGCTCCTCTTCCAATTTCCCATTTGAAATTTTCTGTTGCTCTTTTCAGCTCAGAATAACTGAATCTTTTGAAACCAGTTATATCGACATTTCCGTAGCCTTGAGTAGCTTCATTTGAGTCATGCTGATGGAAACTATTCAAGAAACACCATATTAGAAGAATCCCAATAATCTCTACTGCTCCTAAAACAATAGCAAACCAAAGCAACAACTGCAACTTTTCATTGTGATCGCCATTTATGTATATTCTACCCAATTGCTTTCTGGGTTCACTAGAACAGTTTAACCCAGATTCTGAAACATCATCTTTATCAGAGAACAAGCTACTTTTCTCAACTTTTAGATAGAATTGCCCATCGTAGCTCGGCGAACTATAGCCATTTAACAATGCCAGCTTTGGATAGCAAACAGTAGGAATTAAAGTTGGCTTTAAATTGTTCATCACAGAAAACAGCCCCCAAAGATTGTCTCCAATATACCTATATTGGAAACCCTTGCAATCACACATACTCAAACATAGCTCCTTACACATCTCCAGTGTATAACCAGCATAAACTCTAGACTCATACCCATAAAATTCCATATGTGTGATTTTCAGAAAATGGGTATTCTCTCTAGCTTTTGTAGCATTGGCACATGAGAGATTGAATTTGGGTTTGCAACCATAAGACCAATCAGCATAATTGTTTCGCTGATAGCCCGGAAGGCAAGAACATTTTCTACCAGAAACTGTATCATAAAAGCATTTACTATTAGGTCCACAAGCTCCATGAATTTGGCAAGGATGAGAGAAAGCTACCCAGGAAATCTCCCAGGGTTTGGTATTCTGTGTTCGACTATACAATCGAAGATTACCATCGAAATCAACTGTCAACCTTCGCTGACATCTAACTCCATAATCTGCTGAAAGAAAAGAAAGTTTATCAGATGAAGTAAACTTGCCTAAAGTATCAAGAATGGCAAGTCTACTACTGTTATATGAGTATCTATTATCAGTTGCCCAACTAACGATCCACGGAGATGGCCAGTAAATGCTTGTAACCTCAGGACCATCGTACAAAAGGCGAAGCAGATTATCGTTGTTGAAAAGTAGCTTGTAGAAACCTGAGGAAAAATCTGTTGAAGTTCTTGGTGAAACAAGCTGCATATTTTTGGTAAATGGTTGTAAGGGAAGAAGTGTATCAGTAGGTGAATCAAAGCTTTGCCAAATAATAAGACCCTCTGAATTTCGCAGAACAAGATTGCCTGTATCATACAGGATTAGTTCTGTGTTGGAGGAGAGTGAAATAGTATTTGTAGACCAAGCAATTGACTTGTCACCACCATCAGTTAAGACAAGATTCCCAGTTTCTTGAAGCCAAAGCTTTGATTTTTTTCCATTAACTGGGTAATCGCGATTAGCCATCCAAACAATTGTGCAATTATGGCTAATGCTCCTGGTCCTGCTGCAGGATGGCTCACTGAACCATATTGAAAAGCAGTAAGCATTGTCACCAATTGGGAAAAATCCTGCAGAAAAATCTCCAGTTGGTGAAATCAGAACTTGTTTCACTGTGAGAGATGATCCTTCCTTTAGTGAAGAATCAGCTGTTGAACATGGAAAATTGGGTATTATCAGAATAATCACTAAAAGGGTATTCAAGAAATAGATGATGGAATCCATATTATTGAAGTTACTTAAAGTTAAGACTCTGATAATCATTCTTATAATGGACATTAGCATTAATAAACTAGAAGATATATATAGAAAATGACATCATCAGGTAAAAGAATTTAAGGTTTTCGCATAATTAAAGACTTAATACATTAGTTAAAGACTTTTAAGTTAGTTGTAAGAAGTTTCCAATAAGCCATTTTTGACTAACAGAAAAAGGAACAAAATAAACATATTAACAAATTAAAATATGTTATTAAAGTCTTAAACTTTTAATTATAAATTTTATAAGGCCAAATTAGTGTTCTTGATTCAATTCCTTTAACTACCTTAGTTTATCCAAATTTATCGTCGGAATTCACAAATAATTTTATTTTACTTATAAAAATTACTGTACTGTAATGTGTTCCCTCCCTGCAATTCAAAATTCAAAATGCCAACCACATAAAGAACTGTAATAAATGTTAGCTAAAGCAGAAATGAATCTCTTCTTCTTCTTCTTTGTGTTGTTTGAAGTCAAGAAAGCAGAAAGACATAAAGAACTAAATGCACTTTTCAGTTGGTTTATTTGTGAAAAAAATATCTGAATTCAAACTGTGGACATGAATTAGGTGTTAAGCAATCTCATATTACTGTGGACATGAATTAGTTGTTAAGCAATCTCATATTGCGAAATAAGGAACTGCGCTGAATCATATTGCAAAAAAAGTTTACTTTCGCAAGTCCAAATTGCGAAAAGTCCAAATTGCGAAACGAATGGGAAGCGGACACGTGGAAGTTTAATGTTACGCAAGATTAAATTGTCTAACATGGCGTGAAGAGATCTGCTGGCGTGAAGAGATCTGCTTCGACACGTGACGGCGTCTTGTGGAGTGTGGATACGCAAAACTATTAGTTTTGCAAGTTGATCTTGCGAAACAAGGGCATATGATTATACAGAAGAGCAAGTTTTGATTATACATAGGCAAGTTGAACTTGCGTAAATTTGTCCACGATTCAAATTTCTTTCTCTTTCTCTTCCAACGGTTAAATTTCATACTTTGTTTTTTAATGCACCCTTTTTCAGTTCCTCCTCAAGTGACCGTTGCTTTATACAGCATTCAAACCAAGCAAGAATCAGGGGCCTATATATATATATTTGAAGATTGAGAAGCAGTTAGCCATTTGTAATTTGAATTTCAAAAAGTAAGATGATTTCTTTGCTCTGGTTTATTTCTTTGCATTTCAAGTTCAATTTCACTAATGACTCCATTGATTTTTTATTTTGAATCTTAAGTGTACCCTTTAATCAGAGTAAGAAAACAACCAGAAGATGATGATGATGATGATGGTAATTGTTCAAGTCTGTTATTCTTCAATATTATGGAATCTTCATCTGCTCAAGGTATGTATAACTTTTCCCAAATTGTTGTTATAATCAGAAACAGAACTAGAATATTCTTTTACTGATCGATTGCAGAATACTAATTTTTTTTGTAGATAAGGAAAATCAAAACGATTCACCAGATTTAATTGCTAAAATCCCAGACTCATGGATTCAAAATCCAAATTTGACACCAGAATCAACCTCTGCCTCCAAGGTTTTAATGGCGAAGAACAAATCTAATTCTATTTCACGCCCTAGAGCAGTTTTATCAAGTCCTGGTAATTTCCCAATTCTTCTTGCATAATTAGGTTTTTTTTTTCCCCAATTCCGGCTGAGTACCGACTCTAATACTCCAGCTAAAACAACTCTCGACTAGTTGATCGATCTACGAGCTCGGTGGGTAATTAGATTTTAATTGAAAATGCTGACTCCTTATATTATTATTATTATTTGGCAGCCAATGACGCGAAGGTTGGAATTCGAAATAGGAGGGATGTGGGTTTGAGAGAATGCAATTCTGAACCAGTGAAGAAGAAGAAGATGAAGAAGAAGAAGAAGTTGAGTGATGCTAAAGCTCTCAACTTTAAGAAAGCTCACATAAGCAAAAAATGTATTTAATCTTTTGGAAGCATACTTATTTATTTATTTCCAATTCAAGTTTATTTCTTATTTACAATACAAGATTTAGTTCAATCATATTTTCTGTAGTCAATTTCAACCTAATTCCATTTTGGCTCTTATGGTAAAATTTTAAATGTGGACGCCAAATAGAGTGTTCGGATACAGAATTTCAATAATTTGCATATTGGTTATGCAAACTTAATAAATTATTATTTTTTTTTCACAGTTCGTATACTGGGTATGCGAACTTGTGCCATGACAAATTCACTTAAGGATTTAGTCTTTTAGATTTAGAATTTTAGATTTAACCTTCAGATTTTCTATTGATAGTTCGCATAAAAGGTATGCGAACTCTATTTAGATGTCCATATTTTAAATTTAACACAATTTTTTGTACACAATTAAAATTATAATACTTCTTTTAGAAATCATCGACTCTTAGAATCAATCTAAATTTATCTCTCATTTTAAACTATATATTTAACCAAATGTAATAAATCTTAAGCAAATTAGCAAATTCAATTGCATCAATCAATTTTAAAAACATCCCAAATTTATCATGCCCTAAAATTAAATTATTGATTTCCTTAGAAATGTCAAGGTTTGGTTTCAAAAATTTCAATTTATTTAAAGGGGTATATAATAGGAATGACATCCTCTATTAACACACGTTTAAGATGATATTTGAAAAAAAAAATCAATTTCAATTCAATACACTTTTCCATTTGTCAATTTGGTTTTTAGTTACATGCTCGGTTTATGGTTGGGTTTGATTTAGTTTTTGGAATGACCAAATGTTACATAACTCTAGGGCCGTAAAATGAATCAAGTTGAGCCGAACACTACTAGAATTGAGCTTGACACATTTAAGATTTTTATAGGCTCGAGTTTATTCGAGATGAACTTATGAATTGGATTCGTAAGCTCGTTTGAAATTCAACTCGTAAGTTTGATATTTTTTTAAAAAATGTCACTATATTACTGTTCACGATTTTTGCGAAATTTATAAAATGAGTTAATTCTTGAGCTAAAGATTATTTGTATATTAGTTTACGAATTTGTGAAAAGAGTAACTCGATTATTCAACGAGTTTGATTCGTGAGATTAAGCTCAGCTAATTTAGCTAAATGGATAAATTAGGTTTATTAAGAGTTTATACTGAATTTATCATTGGGGCTCGGACCGCTACACAGCAATAGTCTCTACTATAAGTACTGTACATCGCGTTTTTGCGTCAACCTACCACAAGTGAATAACGGGACTCCAGAACAAAACGAAACGCAATAAACTAAAAACTCGACCCAAACCTCCTCCATTTTTTCCCTCGGAGACGCCGGACCGGAAATCGAGAACACTCTGCTAGACTTTCGACGCCGTTCTATCTCAGGTAAGTTCTCAGTTACTTTCCCTCACTCTCGCCCTTTCTGCTGCTTTTAGGGTTTCCTCGATAACCGTCTCAATTGGGGTTTGCTGTTTTTCCATTGCGCTCCATTGTTTTGTAACTGCTTAGTTATTTAATGTTTGAATTTTGGATCTGATTTGAGCTTTATGTTTGTTTGTTTGTTTGTTTACTGTTCATTATGTAGTCTGGACTCTGAAAATTAGTTATTACTATTTGTTAGAATTGAAATAATTTAATTGATTCTTCTGGCTATGGTTTCGAGATGCTTGGGTTTATTGTTAGTCAAATTTATGCTGTAGAGTTTGTTTTAGGTAAACTAGAAATGACTTAAAAGCTCAATATATTTATTGTTAATGAAATTGCAACTTTACTTCCTATGTTAAAATTTATACCTTTTCAGTTGAGGTTTTTGTAGACTCTTAGTTTGTTTTCCTTTTTAAGGTTTTGAGGTCATAATATATCTTATGTGCAAGAAGAATGGTAGAGGATGTTGCGGGGGGAGCTTAAACTAGTACTTGATGTTCTATTTTTCTGTCTGCATGTTTTGCTGAACAAGTGTGATTTTTGTGCTATTGCAGCTTGTACTGTAGAGATATAAGGCATTTAATCAAATATGGGAGACAGTGATATGGTAGTTACTCAAACATCTACTGTCACTAATTATGCATCAGCTGGTTATGGTGCTACTGGTTATGGTGACACCAGCTCAAATATTGTTCCCGAGCCTTCTGTTTACACAGCTGAAGGCACTGGAGTTTTTGCTGCTTCTGCTGATGCAGCTTACACTGTGCCAGCTACTGCTAATTTTGCTGACGGGACTGCATATGGTACAGAAGCTAATTCTACTGCACAGGAGGCCCATGGTGATGTCACATACGATGCTAAGACACTTGATGGGACTGGTGTTGCTAGTGTCAATGTAGGTGCTGCAGATAATACATCTGTGGCACTATCCCAGGCTGCTGGTTATGATTCTTCTGTAAATGGCAACATTGGTGGTGAGGCAGGAACTGTAGCATTGGCCGAGAATGGTACTGCTGCAGAAATTGCAGAGGGAGCTGATGCTGTTGTGGATGGTTCTGGTTAGTCTTCTGCATGTTAATGATTTTTCCAAGTGAGATTTATCTGATTTGATTGAGCCATTAAAAAATTTGTGTTGTACAATGTAATCCCGTTGTAAGAGTATATGACATAACTTTTACAATATGGGAATAAGCTTAGAAAAGCTTACATTTGATTGCTTACACCAACTTACTAGCCTCTCACTGACTTACTGTTGGAATGTGCTGCTATGATTTCACATTTAGATTAAGGCCTTAATGTGGTATTATATTAATTATTTTGTTAGTTTGCTTTCTCACTTACTTTGCTTGAATCCACCCCTGCCTCTTGATAAATCAGAGCCTCTGCAGATTAGATGTTGTCAGAATTTCTTTCATATTCATTTCTGTTTCTGTAGTGACGCCAATGTCAGCTGAAGAGGAGCGATTGTGGAGCATAGTGAAGGCTAATTCTTTGGATTTTGATGCATGGACTGCCTTGATCGATGAGACAGAGAAAGTTTCAGGGGTATGGATTTTCAGATCACATTGAACTGATAAACCTTAAGAATTTTGTTTTTCATGCATGAATGAATTAGTTCACTTTCAAGTACATTTTTTTAGTAAAAAAGTTATCTGTTTTTCAGTGGTTGAGAATTATTGGGAATGTTTGTGACTTTTTGGGAAATGGAATCGTTAGAAGTTCTTGATGAAGTTACTTTGACGTTACTACTTTACCTTTTTGTGTTAATATGGAAGCACAATGACACCACATATGAAATTATCACTTAAGATGTTTTGTCTTTCCACCTCTGTATTGTATTTATTCTCGAGGAGAAAAAGATCAGGAAAAAAAATTATTGGTTGGATTGAAGACTATATGTTATTCTAATCTAGAAACTTTTGTGTTTGAGAGCTAGGTTGTAAGTTGTTTATGCGTAAACTTTTATGTTAAAAATTTATATAGATGTTGCTTCTTGGTACAATGTTAGAGCTTGAGAATTTTCCATGATTTCTTTTGTTATACAGGTGGATTTGCAATATGACTCTTTTATGTTAGCTTACTATTTCTTTCCTATCTGATGCAGCATAAGATATTGAAAATTCGAAGAGTGTATGATGCATTTTTGGCTGAATTCCCACTGTGTTATGGTTACTGGAAGAAGTACGCTGATCATGAGGCACGTGTTGGTTCTATGGACAAAGTTGTGGAGGTATATGAGCGAGCTGTTATGGGGGTGACATACTCGGTGGACATTTGGTTGCACTATTGCATCTTTGCCATAAATACATACGAAGATCCAGAGACCATTAGAAGGTAATAGTTGTTCATATTCCCATTGGTATTTTTGGTATACGTTAGAATCACGATTGCTTGATTTCCTGTGTCACAAGGATCTGGTGATTTTGTTCCTCTCTAATCATTTCAGCATCTGCAACAGTGATTGCTCACATTACGGCGAAAGGTCTGATGGGAATGCTTTAGAAATGCATTTTCTGATGTGTAAACCCTTGGTTTTGAGGCTACTCTATTGGTAGCTGTTTGATTTTATTTAGATGTCAAATCCATCATCATTATGCACCTTCCCTTCTCCAATGATCTGCATACTAGTAATTTAGTTGTTTTTGAATTCTCGCTGCCTTTAACTTTGACCCTCTGAGGTGCATCAATATGCAAAATGCTGCTGGGAAGATGTCGTTCAGTTAAAAGGGCTATGATGGCCTCATTCTCTGCTCCATATCAGACATAGTATGATTATTATCAGGAAGGTAAATGAGTGTTTGGAAGTGTCATGCTGTTAGAGTGAATTGTTCCTTCTACTTCAAGATTAGTACTGGTGTCTCCCATTTATGGATGTGTCCGAATTGGCAGGGTCTATACCTTTTGATTTCTTACCATTATTTTTGTGTACCAGGCTTTTTGAGCGAGGATTAGCTTATGTTGGCACAGATTATCTGTCTTACCCTCTTTGGGACAAGTACATTGAATATGAAGAAATGCATGCACAATGGAGCCATGTTGCCATGATTTACACAAGGACGTTAGAGATTCCAAACAAACGGTTGGATGATTACTTCAATAGGTAAGGCTTTTGTTATGTTATTTTCATTCTATTGTTTGTCTCATGTACTAGATTGTTGAATTTTGCAATGTTTTGTTTGGAACTGATTCTGGTATAGTTTGTTGTTTTGTGTGTACTACGTTGGGTTTAGGTGGTAAAATGTGTGGATAGCTAGATTTTTTTGGTTTGTCATATTGATTAATTGTCCCTAAGCAGAAGCAATAGCTCCATTCTTGTATAAACTGCTTAATTTATGAACTTGTTCAAAGCTTATCCACCACTGGAATTAGGTTTAAATTTGTGAATATGTGTTTATTTTCTAGAATTAATAGATTCTGTTTGGTTGATAATTCTTAGTAACACTACATAGTGTTATGCCTACAACTGCATTGCTGAAGGCAACTTATGTTCTTCATATGTTGATCAGTTTTGCCAAATTTGTTCTGGAACCTTACCTCAGCTTAGTAAAATGTCTATTAATTAATCAGCTTGCCATACCTTGTATTATTTTTAAAATCTCATGTTTCTCTGAGGGTCCTGTTATATTCAGAATTGTAATTTTTCATCATTCCTGTCTGTATTCCTGGCTTTCAGATTTAAAGCTTTTGCTGCTAGTCACCCATTGTCTGAATTAAGGACAGTTGAGGAAGCTGCTGCTGCAGTGCCTGCTGCTTCTGAGGTTGGTGGAGAAGAAAATGAGGGAGGAGTTCATGCTGATGCTGCTGAACCACCTTCTAAACCTGTAAGTGCCGGGTTAACAGAAGCAGAGGAGTTGGAGAAGTATATCGCCATTAGGGAAGAGATGTATAAGAAAGCTAAAGAGTTCGACTCTAAGATATCTGATTTTGAAAATGCTATTAGGAGGCCTTACTTTCATGTGCGGCCCCTCAATGTTGCAGAGCTCGAAAATTGGCACAGCTATCTGAATTTTATAGAAAGAGAAGATGACTTAAACAAGGTATTTGGGTTTGTTTACT
Source organism: Croton setiger (assembly GCA_948099555.1). Classification (NCBI taxonomy): domain Eukaryota; kingdom Viridiplantae; phylum Streptophyta; class Magnoliopsida; order Malpighiales; family Euphorbiaceae; genus Croton; species Croton setiger. The sequence continues at coordinate 1,288 of CANUEY010506702.1, read as the reverse complement.
GTCCATCCTTGACAATTTTTTGGTTCGTAGTTTTTAGTTGTCCTTGTTATATATTGACTTACAGTTAAATAATATCTGCTGCATCATATGCTTTTTTGGCTAAACCGTTGGATGAAGCAACTTTTTTATCGGGAAATTGAACTGAGACTAAAGCATGGGCCTTCGATTTGGTTTCTTTAAGGCTAAGTATTTCAAACTCTCATTTGTCAGTGGACGTTCTAGGTTCATGTATGCGTTGAGATTTAAGTCTTCTTAAAATTCATATGTTATGCATGCAGGTATCTTCTTGTCTTCCTAACCATCTATCTGTCAGGCAAGGAGGGTCCCTCCTTTCCTATTTGAGGGGCCTTTCTGTTCTCGAATGGAGTACTTCTTATGCATATCTCCTTTGTGCTTTTGTGTTTTCCATTCTGTTAATGTATTCCTTGGTTCTCATGTGCTTTCCAGCCTTTTGATGATTTTTTTTCCTTGAATCAGGTTGTCAAGTTGTATGAAAGATGCCTAATTGCTTGTGCCAATTATCCTGAGTATTGGGTGCGATATGTCTTGTGCATGGAAGCATGTGGAAGTATGGATCTTGCTAATAATGCACTTGCACGTGCAACTCAAGTATTTGTCAAGGTATGACTTACTGAAACAAGAATTCAGCTATGGTATTTTGTGGGTCCCTTATTGTTCGGTTGCAGTTAGTAAACTAGCATTCCACCCACCTCCAACTCTCCTCTCGCCCCCTTTTTTTTGTCTCTCCTCCCCTTGATTTGGATTAGATTTGTTTTGATTTCAGTGTGTTCACATGTACAAAATATCAAGTTGGCAGTATTCAGGCAAAAAGGATCGGTAATTTTAAACAAAAATATAAGGAAAGAGAATCAGTAATTTGAAACAAAAATTAACTTGGGAGGAAACATGGACCTGGATGCATAAAAAAGAAAAAGGGAATATGGTAATTTCATATTTCCAGTTAATTGGGTCACTTGTAGAGCAGCAAATTATGGGGCTAAAGGGCTAAAAGATACTGTAAGGATGGGACTGGGCTGTAGGTGGGAATGCAGGAGACGCAGAAAAGGCAAAACTGTTTGACCTTGCTAATTTTGTTAACATAGTATCTCGTTTATACTGAGCTACTGTTGATATGCCCTTAGCTTATTCTTAAATACAAATACTTATTTTGTTTTGCTTCAATCTTAACTATACAAAACAAAGAAAAAAATTGAAGATTTAGTTTCGATTAGAAATACATTTTTCTGCTTTTTTCCATAGATTCTTTACTCATACTCATTCATTTGAA
>CANUEY010506620.1:0-38759 GCA_948099555.1 Croton setiger | reverse complement strand
TCCTCTCCACAAAAAACGTGGGCCGATCTATGTTCCCCCTGAAGGAACAATAGATCCTCGATGACAGGCCCCTGATCAAGTAAACGGTGCTGCTGAGAAGATTCCCCTCGCTCCATCGCTGCAACTCGTACGTGTAAATTCTTTTTAAATTTTCCCCTAGCTACTTGCGGTAATTTATATTTTTATTTACAAAAAATTTAAAAACCTATCTAACATGCTTTTATCTTTCTATTTATGATAAAATAATCCTAAACGAATCCTATTTAAATAAGGACCACTAAAACCTATATTTAAATTCAACGCTAATATTATATAAATTAGAAATCTTATATTTTTTATGTTTCAACCCTAATATTATATAAATAAGGTGCACTAAAACCTATATTTTTTTTCCTAAGTACGCATACTATTCATACTAAAAATTAAATGCATGTAAAATTAAAATTATAAAGCGATAATATAAACGACTAAATAATATTATAAAAGCCTGAATAACATTTTAATCTACTAATGCATATTACGAAACAATAAAAATTACATTAAAATACATACCTTAAAATCGCTAAATTCCAAACCGTTATCTCGAAACTACTATTTCACTCAGAGGATTTTAGTTTTTTGAAGTAAAAATGTGAAAATAGAAAATGAAAATGGAGGAAACGGCTGCCATCTTCTCAAGGCGGAGCTCGCATTTGTCAAATGCGAGCTGTTTGAATTTCAAACGAGTCCGCATTTGTCAAATGCGAGCCTCTTAATTACGTCACGCGGCGCCATAAAAAACGGGCGCATTTAATCCCACAGTTAATACAGTCATTAACGTTACACCGGATCCTAGTCCGCATTTGACAAATGCGAACTACGGATTAAAATAATTAAAAAAAATGAGTCCGCATTTGACATATGCGGTGTACCTTAATTCGCATCTGTCAAATGCGGTCTCCGTATGTGCTGTCCACGTTCAAATTTTCAACACTATTTCTGTAAATAACCCAAAAATATATATTAATTTAAACTAAAATGTAGTATTGGAATCAAGTTCAACTAATTTGAATTTATTTTTGGGGTTCTTTGTCTTTCTCTATCTCTCAAATTGGCAATATTCATAAGTAGTTGATGCGACTCAAATTTACTTATAACTGAGGGGAAAGCTTAACCCCTGTCTTAAAAGTAATTTGATCAATTCCAGCCTTCCGCCTCAAATTAAATATTTTGCTTTATAATAAAATTGGGCCTCCCTCCTGTGCCTGCCCATGCTCAACCAAATTTTTTATTAAATTTTCTTTTTTCAGATGAAATTTTTGGTAAAAATTTTATAAAATAGTAACGTTAGGTTTCTCGCTCTACAAGGCGTAATATTTTTTTTTTTTTGACAAATCTAAAAGGCCTAGCTTGTTACTTGTATATTCCTTAACTCCATTCACAATGTTAACTAGATTTTCTGCGAGAAGGTTATTCTTATTCGATCTATAAGTGCTTTTGTCTATATTAATTTAAAAACTGAAGCAAAATTTATTTATTTATTTTTTTCTATAAAAAAAAATTAGTGATTGTGATTGGAATTTTTTAAGATTACAGCTGAAGTGGAACAGGCGAGGCGAGTGAGAAGGTACGCAAAATGGAAGCAGAGCTAGCTGAGCTGGAGCGAGTCCAAACCCAAATCCTCCAACGGATATCAAAACTTGAGCTTTCTTTCCTTCCACTAAACACCATCTTATCTGCTCCTGCATCTGTTTCTTCTCCTGACACAAATTGTTGCCGGACTGCCGTCTGCGACACCGAAACTCGCCTCTCCTCCATTCTCCGATCAAACGGGGTAAGCAACTTCGCATTCAAAACAGTTCCTTCGGATTACTATGACTGGTCTCTCGAGGCCAGACGAGATATTCTCCGCGCCGCCTCCGTCGATCACCTCTGCAAAAGCATTGTATTGGTAAAGATCATTTTAACATCGCCATATGTAAATTAATATATATTCATTTATTAAATAAGCTAGAGTTGATTTACAGTGTGTGCTGAGATTTTTATGAGAGATTCAATGGTGACAATTACATTGTTATGGTATTGTATGATTTCCTTTGCTGTGTGGTGTTTTAGAGGATCAGTTCTTTATAGGTGAATCAGACGTTTTAGAGTTTTTGGAGAAAAACAGTAAGATTCTTTCATGCTGTTGCGTTTGATTGGAGATAACATTTACAACTTTTATCTTTGTCCAGTTAGTCGGTGACCTTTAGCTGATGCAGTATTGTGGTAGATAAAATTTCTGTTTCACGTCTTAAGAGCTGCATAGGACTAAAAGACTTAGGCTGTAAAAGCTTTAATTATAGACTGCTTCCAATGAGAACCATTTTTTGTTAAAATACAGAACGTCTTCTGTTTACGAGTTTATCTCAATTCAATAGTATAAACGTCTAGGTGCTTTTTTGTGCAATGTTTGAACTGTAGATTACATCTCATATTGGTCAAATATTGAATTCGGGTAGGAGGAAAAGTTTTGTTAAACAAGTTTTAGGAAATTGTAAGCAATTTACCCAAACTATCAGGGCTGGCTCTATAGCATGCTGAATGAAATGAGGAAAACCATTGTTTATTCAAACCACATTTCAAGATTTTAATGAAGGTAGAGAAGTCCATATAATCAATCCTGAATCAAGATTAAGATTCGACTCAATCATAAACACGTTCAATCCGGATAAATCTTGTGGTCCATTGGCCAGGGAGGGGGGCAAAGGATCCCAAAATTAAATTGAAAAATAATAGTAGGAAGAAAATAGAGAGGAAAGTTTGTTGCAAAAGGAGAACTATTTTTAGTGTCAGGATCACCAGGCAACTGCAACATGCTTTGAAAAATATGTCAAAGTCAAATGACATGTGTGAACCATAGAATTTCTGTTTTTACGTTGGCATTGACTATGCAATTCCAATCTAACCTCTTTTGGCAGCCAAAACTGACTATGACTGAAATGGAACTGTAGAAAAATGATAAATGGGGAATAAATCAAGCAACCAAGAATTAATATTCTGCTGAAGGCTTCCTGTCTACTCTATTTATATAAAAATATAGTTGAGTTACAGCATCTCAGGGTGTGCATGAACTCAATTGATTGTAGATCACGTAACCCATTCAGTATACTTTTTCTTTTTGTTGTTTAAAAAATTTAAATTGTTTCATAGTTAGAATGTTTGTTGTGGATACGATATTCTAGCATTTGACAATCACGCATCTTGAAAACATGGTATCGATCTTTTAAAGCATTATGCAACTTTTGTAAGAGTAACATTTCATGTTTGGCATGGCCATTTGTATTTAGGTAGGTTGTGAACCTTTTTTCCTTTTCTAAATCCACCTTTTCTTGTTATGCTTGAAATTATGGGTGATAGTACCAAAGACATACATGTCAAGCTTAGAACATCCAATGGCAATCCCTCTTTACGAATCAGCCCATTCAAGCTTGAAGGAACCAAGAATTATCTTGCTTGGTCAAGGTCATGCGAGTTGTTCATCAATGCTATGGGTTAGAAGTGTTACCTAATTGGTTCTAAAATCCGCCCAAAAGTCGATAGTCATGCTTATCATCATTGGGAATCAGAAAATTCCCTTGTCATCTTGGCTACTTAATTCTGTGGAGTTGCATATTTGCTAGTGGATTCTTGATGCTTGATATTGCGGAGAAGATTTGGAATTTTGCTAAGCAAACCTATTCAAAACTAGGTGATGCCTCAATACTGTATGAGCTTTGTAAGAAAGTTTGTGAGATGAAACAAGGAGAGATGACTGTGGAAGAATATTATGTTGCTTTGAATGACCTGTGGCAACAATTGGATTACTATGAAGATTATCACCTTGTATGTCAAAGGATGTGGCTGGGTATCGGAATAAGTTGAGAAAGGCCAGATATATGGATTTCTTGTTGGCTTGAATGCGAATATGATCCTGTTAGAGTTCAAATCTTTGGGAAGAGTCCTATGCTTTCCTTAGTGGAGACATACTCACACATTCAACAAGAAGAAACTAGGAGAAGTGCTATGTTATCCACCACTTCAACTCAAAAGGCCCCATCGAAGGAGAATTGTTGTTATTGTGATAATTGTGACACTTCGGGACATACTAGGAACAAATGTTGGAAATTACGTGGGCGGCTAACTAGAGACCGTAACCAAGGTCGCAGTCATGGTGGAAGGAAATCAAGTTCAACTCAATATAATGTACATCAAGCTAAGGTAATTGTAGGTCCAAGGCCCCCTTTCATCCTAAAGCTTCATCTTTTGGCAATTTAACCACATAAGAGTTAAAAAATTTGAGACACCTAATGAAAATCTTGATCCACGGTCCACTTCTAGTGCTACCTCTAACTTTGTGCAATCAGGTAAGGTATTTCTAGCCAATTCTATAGAGAACTCTGGGGTTATAGAGTGAACAACAAACATTTGAAGATCTCATAAAGAAAAATTCATAACATATTCACCTTGTTCTAGCAAAGAAACTACCCGTATTGCAAATGGTTCTTTGACACCTATTTTTTCCGTAGGTTTTATTTAGTGCACACCTACCGCTAATTTGACTTCTATTCTCGTTATTCCAACTTTCCCTATCAATCTTTTAACTATTAGTGCTTTCACAAATGATCTTTGTTGCAACGTTGAATTATATCTAACTTGTTGTGTCTTGCAGGACGGAGAACAAGGGCAATGATTGGTTATGGTAGATTGAATGATGTCCTATACTTTCTTGTGAAGAGTCCTAGTTATATAGCTTTACACATTTCTCAAGCATTGTTAGAAAAAAGTAGCAGTGATGTTAGTCAAGAAGTCATTATATGGCCTAGGTGGTTTGTACATCCTTCTTTTGTTGTTTCTAAATAAATGTATCCTAACTTAGTTCATCAATGTCAATTAGAGTATGTAGTTTGTAATGCTCGTAAACTAGCTAAACTTGCAGGAAGGAAGTTATAGCTAGAGATTTATAGACTTTAGGTATTGATGAGGATTTGGTTAGTAATATACTAGAATGGAGGTGTAAAATCCATGTCGTGGAACCTTCATAGTCTGTTGTTTTATTATTATTGCGGAGGTTACCCGATAGAGGATACAGCCAATCCTAACTTGTTTGGGACTAAGGCTTGTCGTTGTTGTTATTTCTACTCACTCTAATGTCGAGGACTACTATTTCATTATTTGGATATGTGTGTGAGTGTGACCTTCATTGATGATTGTACTAGGTTAACCTCAGTTTAATTGATTAAAGCAAAAAAAAAAAAATAATAATAATAATTGTACTCTTGCTTTCAATCTTTTCATGATTTATGCATGATCTGAAGCTAACGTTTCAGAATAGATAATGGAAATGAATATATGTATAACATGTTCCAAGCATTTTTAGATGCAAGGGGTATTATGCATCAAACTGGTTGTATTCACACTAGTGCTTTGAATGGGGTGTCTAAAAGAAAGAATAGGCATTTTTAAGAGGTAGTCAAATCCCTTTTTTTAACCACAAATGTTCCTAAACCTTTTTGCAGGCATGCAGTTCGGTCTGCTGCACATCTCATTCATAGAAAATGCCCCTCAGGATAGTTGCTTTTAAGAGCCTTATAGAAGTTTTACAAGCTCTTACCTTTTATACTGTTCCACCAAAAGTTTTTCGCTGTTTGTGCTTTGTTCATCATATACATGGAGGAAAACTTGAACTAGGGCCTTGAAATGCGTTTGTTGGTTATTTGCCACTAAAAAGGGTACAAGTGTTGTCATCCAGCATATCTGGCTATATTGCACATTTGTTGGAGGTAATTTAGTTAGCTGGAGAAGTAAAGAAGATCTAGTTTGAGTGCAGAAGCAGATTTTAGTGCTATGGCTCAAGGGACCTGTGAGTTTTATTCTGTCATAACAAGGCTGCTATTAGCAATTTATCATTGCTGAAAATCCAGTTCAACATGATAGAACAAAGCACATTGAAACTTATTATGTCGCCTGAAAATTCAACTAGCTGACATTCTTACCATATGATTAAATAGCAAACTCTTCCGTAATTTAGTTGGCAAGTGAGCACATGTAATATCTATGCACTAACTTTTGGAGGTGTTGTGATGTATATGAGAAAATAGGACTTTTTTCTTACGGCTCTCTCCACTCTTTAGTCTTTCTATAGTTATTCGAAAGTTGGATCAATTTGTTTATTGAGTGTGAAATAATAATTATTTTTTCTCCCTCTCTCTGAATTAGAGGGACAGAATGTTCACAGAACTTTGTTATACCCTAGACTGAATGCTGTAATACTTTTGTCTTGTACCATGATTTCATAAGACATTTGATTCTGAATGTTGTTCTGAAGTTCTTCTATTTCCTGCAGGTGAATACTCAGGCTCCTTCAAATATTATTGATTGTAGTGATCGCAATAATTCAAAGTATTACATCGTTGTAGTTCAGGTAGATTTTTTTTTTTCTCGCCTTTTCTTATTGACAGGTTACCTTTCAATAAGTTGCCTGAGCTGCTCACATATGGGCATCTGCTTTGTTTCAGTATACTGCTAGGTTCAATGCTGAAACTGTAAAAAACTTTCTGTATGCACTCAATGATGGCAAGATAGCCAAAAAGAAATTCAACTGTAAGTTGTTATCCTTTTCGTGACCAAACATCATATTAAGTTTACTCAAGCCTTTACTGTACAAGTTGCATTGCTAAGATATACGTCTTCATATATTGGTAATATCATTTTTCACTTCAGTGATTTGAGGCCATATCATGCGGAAAATGACAAGGAAAAACATGTCAATTACCTAAGTATAATCTCTCCACAAAATTTTCATATTGTCTAATCTAGTTTCCTATCACATGAAAATCTAGAAGATCGTGCGAGACTGTTTGCCCGAAATTTTAATCACCTTGTCTATCTCCTCTCTCCCCATCCATTGAAACCCATTGTTCATCTCTTTTTATTTACAATTGAGGACCTGATTTTACAATCAAAGAAAATGTCAACATGCTTAACAAATTCATTTAAGGAATTGGTGCTCAAATGATTGCCTGCTTAGTCTATTTAAAGAAGGTGAGATTTTAACTGAGTAAGATATGATTTACATAAGCACATGTGCACCAAGAATAGAGCTTTGATCTACTCTATTGCTGCAAAAATTTAATAAGTATTAGAAAGATTGTGAGAGCCCAATAGTTCAAGTAGAAGCTGAGTTGAACATTGTAGTAAACCATCAATTTTCTGGAACCTTCAAGTTGTATCCTGAGAAGGCTCAAACCAAATAATTATGCATTAGATGCAGTATTTTTTTTTATTGTAAGGCTGGACCGGACATGATAATAGGCTATACGCTATAGTCTTTAAACTTTTTAAATTGTTTATTGAGGGAGTAACTATTGTTTTTAACAATGCAGTAAGGCTTGCTCCTGAGGAGATATCTGCAAAATTGACTGGATATGAACACAATGGGGTGACATGTATTGGCATGAAAACAGACATTCCAGTAAGTACTACATTTATTTAGGATTAACATTGCATAGTTAAGTAGCTAACAGCTATTAAATTGGCTGCATGTATCTGAACTGAATTACTTGGTGAAAAAAAGAATATGAATTTTCATTTATGAATGTGTCGGCAACGCTTCAAAGGTGACAAAATTGTTGTGCTGCAAACTGAAATGCAACATACTGAAAAGAAAATTTGGAATGGAGCTTCCGTAAAATATGCTATTCTAAACATATGATTTCATAAGATACTTTTGTTTGACACTTAAGGTCTTGTGCTGTAGACATGCACTTGAGCATTATTTTCCAGACAGTACAGCTATTCCTCGTCTTGCTTGAAGCAGCATGGTAAAGTTGGTCCACTAGGTTATACTTAGGTAGATACCTATGTTTGTCTTTGCTTATTGCTAGTGTGGCTGGTTTGTATTCACAAAACTTATGGTTGACTCTTCTATAAACTTTAATGGAAAAAGGGAATGCTCTTTAATATTTATTTGCAGCAGAAATCATAATATGAAATTTTCTATTTGATTAATCAAGTTATGTAATGCAATGCAATGCCAGCTATCAGGTGGTCCATTGCTTAAACTGTTATATCTGTCTAATATGGAGGTCCACTGCATTAATGATTGAGATCAAAAGATCAATGGTTTTCTGCTAGTCCGCGCTTGAAAAAAATATTGGCTTGCTCATTTAGAACCATCAATCTGTATGTTTGTCGCTTTGTTTGCTAATGCATTTTGTATAGGGGAACATGGTAAAATGTGACTGCAAAGGCAAGATGATTCTGAAATGTTTATTGGCAAAAAAACACTGTTAAAAAAAGGAACTGAGGTAGCTGAAAATTAAAAAATCATTTCCGTTTAAGTTGAAAAATGTTATACACAGAACAGAAAAACATAAATGTGAGTCAGCAAAACACACACATAATGCATAAGAAGTGATATATGGAGGATTATTCAGTTTTAGTTGGTTACAGAGGATTACATGTTATTCACATTCAACTGTTATTATAGAATAGGTTTTGCATGTTTTGATCTCAGGTTATCTTGGATGAGGCAATTGTAAAGCTGACTCCCGATTTCTTTTGGTTGGGTGGCGGGGAGGTCGACTTGAAGCTTGGGATTAGGACCTCAGAATTTATGAGTTTTGTTAAACCATTCATTGTCAAATGCAGTGGCACATGAACATAATTAGCACAAATGAATCAATTATTGGACTTCACTCGGAAGAGACAAGCCCTCTGGCCTGAAAGTCGGAAGGAATTAACATTTTGGACAAGTTTTGCAATGGAAAACCCAGCCTTTGTTCCTCCGCATAATTTTCTCTGTTAGTTAGAAGATCTGTATTGAATATCTATATTGTAGGTGATGATATATGGCAAGCAAAGGCTACTACATTTATTTTCTGAAATGAAATGCAATAACGACACAGTACATGTTGATATTTTGAAATGAGTTTTAATTTTCCTGGAAGACAATTTTCATAGAATTTCTGCTTATTATGTCGTCTGCCGTGACGACTTTAATGTGGTTTTCTTTTTGTATATTGTTGTTTCATATTGGGTGAGTCTTGATTATTGAAAGTCAAGTGGATAGTTCATTTTAGGAACAGCATCCGACACATGTAGAGCCATAAGATAGGAGCACATACATGAACGTCTGGTGTGTTCCCTCTTTGTTCACTGTGCTATTCACCTATTTACCATCTTCCAGCGCCCGCCAAATTGACAATTTGTCTTTTTTTTTTATCAAATCATTTTTTGCTTGTGTTTAAGCATAATATTGAATCATATTTTAGAATCTAAGACCTATATGTATCATATGCGTGGTTCAGAGTTACGGTACCTATTATTATAGTTTTGAATTTAATTGATTTTTTTCATTTGAAATTAGAGTTGTAGTTGAATCTCTAGTCATCACCCATTTAATTTATTTTAGTAATTCTAGAGAATAGTTCATTATAATGTGCAATAGGGTTGGGCATGACACTCTAAAGAAAAAGAACCAAATGAGAACCAAGAACCGTATCCAAAACCACCATAGTCGAAATAGACCAAAAAAAATAATAATAATAGTAAATAAATGAATAAAAATTATTAAAAATATTATTAGTAGGTTTATTTAATGTAAACATTTTAATGCAATAAAAGTTATATATTTATTGATGTATTAATTTCGCTCGTCATTTAAATTTGTATAAATGAATATTTTTTGGATTCTTTCAAAAAAGACCCCTCAAAGAATAATAAGCAAAAAATTCAAAAACATCATAATATTTGCCAATAAGCTTTAAAAGACCAGAAATTGAAAATAATGGCCAAAAAGAGCTTTTTGCTACAAGTTTATAGAATGCATACGAAAGTGTTTCCAACAAGTTTATTCTGACACACTACTTTTTCTGGTAAATTCCGGCCAAAAATTTGGCATCCTCTCTGACACCCGACGAGAAAATCAACAATACAGGCTTCACACTTTTCAGCCTGAGTCATCGAAAATCTCTTAAAATTCACTTTTTCGGCATAAAACCCGATAGAATCATTCTTAGCCTCACTTTTCCGACCTGAAACACGACGAAGACCCTTCGAATGGCATCGGAAAATTGCAATGAAAGTCCAACACGAAGAAAACGTTGACACACGATGGAAACGCTCTTTTCTCCGACTTAAACTTCACGTTTCTAAAAGTGGATGGAAACAAACGGCAAATCGCAAAGAAACTCGGAGGCGATATTCTACAACGTCTGAAACTCTTTGGATTCTGGTTGGATTTTGATTGGCCTCGTTCTTTGACCGAAATTCGCTTACGGCCACTGATCGTCGATGCTAATGTTACTGGTCTGGGCTTGCTTGTTTTCATTTTTGAATTCTTTTATTTAATTATTAATAAACGCATAAAAAAAATGTTGGTTAAATTAGCTTAATAGTCCAAAATGATGATTGTTTTGGTATAATCCCATTCCGGTTAATTGGGTGAGTTCCTTCTCATCAAAATGGTAGTTCGCTTTAACATAAAAAAGAACCAAGAAACCATACGAGTTCAAAGATTTAGGGTTCCATTCTTTATTTTAGAACAATAATAACAAACAATATGTATCAAAACTAATGTTCTTTTACCTTATAATAATTAGAATATAATAAGTTTAAGGCAACATCATTTTCTTGTATAATTTGAGACTGGAGGAAACAGGAATAGGAATACATAGATCTAGGACTTCTCATTGTGGATAGGTGGTTTCCTGTGAGGTTGTGCGTAATCCATAACTACTACGTCTTCAGCGACGCCGTTTTGCTTGGATTCTACAGCTTCTTCTGCACCACTTGGTGGTGATCCTAGTAAGAACCGCGATTGCCTCTTCCAACCCTGCGCAAATAAACATAACGGTTTATTGGGTTATGCTGTAAAAGTGGTAGGCACATCATAATGGTCTCTCATGCGCACACCACCTTCTCTTGCTATCCTCATTTAGGACATATAGTAAGGAAGATGGGTCATCAGTCTTCCTCACTACCATACCAGAATCTTAACTGCCTAACCCAACAACCATTTTTTATATAATATATATCCACATAACCACACCAAAATGTATTGTGGGTTTTTGTTTTATTATATAGTTTTACCTTTATTTTATCCTTGTATTGTGAAGCCCCATGAGAAGATACAATAAGCTCCACTCCTGAAACACACCACCACTATATATTTTTAGAGACAACAATAAATAACACTAATGTTTAGTACGTTGAGATCACGCTCATATTGTATGTTCTTTTAATATTACAAAGAAATCTATGAATTATAAATTATAATAACAATTAATTTATGAAAGATTATCTAATTGCACTAGTAATTTTCAATCATACGTAATGAAACTTATTAGATCACTCTTATGTGAAAATTTTTTAAAAAATATATATATTATCCCAAAAACATTTAGTACTACAAAGATTTTATTGGATAGTAAGTAATAGTGCTATGATAATGGATATAATTATCGCAAATTATACTAGTTTTTTTTTTTTTTTGAAAGGTTATAACTTAAACTAATTTATGGTGGGTGATAGCTTTATAATTTATAAATTGGAAATATATAATAACCTGTTTCTATGCTTTCTCCTTCCTTGGAAAAAGCCTGTTCTTTCTTTTGCTTGATCATAATTGTAGTTGCACCAATATTATTTAGAGAATTCTCATTTTCATGGATTCTCATAGTATGGTCTATCTTGCCAACTTCCTCTTGAATTGGGGAGAACATTTCAGATGGAATCGAATTCAATTTTGACAATTCCTGCATCATACCTTAACTTTTAATTCTCCGCAACACTAAACATACACACGTAAAAATTGTAAATTTTAAGAAATAAACTAGTGAAACCTTGTTGTCAGTGAAGCCAAGAAAGCGAGCGTTGCATGCATGCAAAGAAAAGCTGACAAGAAGAAGAAGAAGAAGAAGAAGAGGAGGAGACATCTTGAAAATCTGAAAACAGAAATCAAATTACAGAGTATTGGGAATTTGTAGCGCTTGATGAGTAAAGAGTAAGAAAGAGGGGTTGAAAGTATATGTAGTGGTTGAAGAAACAAAAGCAATAAATGCAGCCTTTGTATGAAACAGAAAGACGTCCCTTATCAGAACATGCATTTGTTTTTGGGCAATGAATTTTAAGATATTCGAGGGCCTTCTATGTCTCTTCCTCTCTTTTTAAATTCTATTTTTAATTATTCTTTTAAATATTTTTTGTTCAATCTAAAATTAGTTTTTTAATTTTGGTTTTTGGATTTAAACCTACTTAAGTGGTTCTCTAATGAGCAATTGGGTAAACAATATTAGGTGAGTTCTATTGAGATCAAGTTTTCTTATATAGATAGACATGCTTGAGCTCCACTTAATCTAAATTTTACAATTAATCAAATTTCTTTATGCGCTAATGATTTGATTTATTTTACATATTTTTATTTTAGAAAAGTTAATATAACATTTATATTACAAGTAAAATGATATTATCACCCATATCACCTCTTTAAAAATGTAAAAAAATTAATTTTTTTTTTAAAAATAATTCTGATATGTATGAATAAACAAGTAAATAATAAGTAGGTAACAATTTAGGACCTACCCATGTGTTTCTATCGGAGGAACTCCATTCCTTGTCCTTTGAATTTATACCATACTACTTTGAATTTCACTAACTTGTGCTTAATAATTTTTTCGTGTTTGCGGACTTTTTTCACATGTATCTTATGAAAAAATGAGGGTGACTGCTCAAATTTTCACATCCATTCATTATTAAATTAATTACCCAAAAAACTAATATTTTAATAAATGAAGTATTATATAATATACATATATTAGAATTATTTTTGAAAGAATGTAGTAGTAATGTATAATTAGTTATTGCATAGAATAACTCTAATTTATTTATTTTTGTCTCTAGCCTCTGTGATGATATGCTTAATTTGTGGGTATTAATTAATTAATGAGTGTATAATTATGATTTGTTTTTAGATAAAGTAAACAATGCACCTGGGATTTCAATAATACATTGCATCATTTAATATTAAATTGCAAACAGCCAAGCCGTATAATATAAGAGCGGTGAAGAAGAAGACATATCGAGGAATATGGTCCTCTAAATATCCTCATGTTCAATATCTTCTATCTTCTTTAGCATTTACCAATAGCATGTGTTCATAAAAAGTCGCAGGGCAATGCATTAAACCAAATATGTACTTACCATGGTTTACGAGTTATAGTTCAGTGCAAACTAAACATTACTGGCATATGCATATATTTGTTCTAAACACCCCTTTTAAGTAAAAAGACAACAATTAATTGTTTTTCAAAAAAAAGAAAAATTGTTGAAATAAGTAGGAAGATTCAAGATCACGTTGATATCCCATAAATGGAGCACTTTTGTGAGAGTGAAAAGCAACTGAATTCATGTACAAGTGAAAATAGAAACAAAAGGGACATGGAAAAAAGAGTCATCACTTGCATCTCTTCGAAGGGGCACCCAAGGGTCCCAAATTTAGGAATCCATGTCAGCAGTGGGAGCCCAGCTGGTCGGCTAGTGAATCAAGGTGTCTACTGTGTTCTCTCTTTGTCTAGAGCTTACTGTTGCTTGTTTTCATGGCTTTCTTTGTTACATGTCAATTTTGTCGGAAACATGGACCTACCCACCCAACCCAACTCAACAGAGGAAGGAACTGGGTGCAACGCTTGTTTGAAGAGGCATTACATGGGTCACCTTGATTGGGCTAATCTACTATAAGTTGGAACCAGAAGTAATTATAGCAATAGGAGGTTTTTTTTTTTCTTAACCAAAACATTCTCATTTTCATTGATGAGAATTGCGGTACAAAGGCTTGGAAATCCAAGCTAAGAACATACAATCCTTACAAATTTCATACAAATTCAAATCTATTTATATTATACTACCAATTAGCTATTGCTTAGGTTTTTCTTGGTTCTGACATCGATTTATAAAGAAATGCAAAAATTAGAATGAAACAATGTACATATTTTGAAATTTTACATAATTAATTATTTAGTTTTTTTTTTTAAAAAAAAAGAAAATATTTGATTTCAAGATTGTGCAATCACCTACTGCTCTAAGGTTTTAGTTTTTTTTTTTTAATAAAGATTTAAATAACTAAACATTACTTTTCTAATAAAACGGTTAAAAAATGCAACAGAGTAACGGGTGTTGTTAAAAGTGTTCCAAATGCTCGCCTAGACAATGAAGCGAGACCACAGTCCCCAGACAAGGGGTGGTTGCCTTTAGTTGGTTCGGCTCGTCGTGCTCCCTCAAGCGACCCCCTCGCAACGCTTTCGATTATTGGTCGAACGTTCAATTTTTTTATTTTGTGTTTAAACTACATTTTTTAACAAGGCACCATTTGTCCTTTCGCCTCATTAAAAAAGGCCTCTCCGACGGGCGCTTTCCACCCTAACAACAGTACTTAAAGCACCATTTAGTGTATTTCTAAAACAAAAAGAAGCCAATTTACTTGTACAAAATCTTAGACACTTTGTACTTCAACTCCCCTAATAACAAGGGGAGAGATGGTCGTCAAACCATTCAACTTCAACGAATAGATATAGCATCAGAACATTCAACTTAGCGGCTCTGTACTTTCTACAATTTTATTCTAAGATTTCCTTTTCAGATTACATTTTAGCTTAACAATTTTGAAAGTTTCTTTTCCAAATTCCGTTCTAATTGAAAATTGGAGTGCAACTAAAACTAAATTGGTCCAATTGTAGTTAAAAGAGTTTAGTTAATCTTATTCCTCCGCTCCATCAACAATATCAACATGTTTGCACCGTAATATAAACACAAAATAAATCCCAATATTTTAGTAACATGAGATGTAAACCAGGAACAGCAAACATATACGTCGTGGAAGAAACATTTAACATTGAAAGTGAAAGACACTGTCTTATCATGCTTATATACACGTAACTGTACATAATGTCACTAGTGGGATCTTTTTATAATTAGGCAGAATAATGAACTATGGGCAACAGATGACCACGATTACCCTTAGGGAATTCAATATGATGAAACCAGAAAAGAAACGATGTACCGCGATTCCTTCAAGTTGAGGCTACAGTGGGATCTCTGATCCGAATGTGTTCTCTCCGCTGTATGTAACATAAAGAAATCCGTCTTCATCTTTCTTTTCTTCATAAATGGCTGACATTATGGCGCCTAATAAACACCAGAAAACAACAGGTATGAATCAGAATTTCAGAAGAACATGCACAACAAATATAAGAACTATTCAAGAATTTTACCTGTGGGTGGCAGCACATTATCCACAAATATAAAAATTGCCTTTTCTGCACTAAGTTTAATCCTCTTGCGGATCACATATACAAACTGTCCCACAGTTAAATCAGCTGGAACAAGGTACCTGTAATTTGAGCATCATCAGACGAATCAAATTACTGTTGAGTGACCGCATCCTAGCTAGAAACCTAGAACAGAATCTAGCATATTATAGTGATAATCAAGGGCTCAAAAGTAGAGAAATTAGAAGAGTTAGATAACAAGGTTATTTCTCCATCCAGAAAACAAACTCGGATGTCGCTAAATAACAGAGTACAGAGAACCATGAACGCTTACTTTTTCTTATCTATGTTTGGTATGTCACTTCTTTCTGCCTTCTCCACGATCACCTAGAAAACAAACACCCATTTGGAGACAAGTCAGTAATCTTCAAACCCATAAAAGGAAGATTCTTTTGAGCTGTGATTGATTAACAACAAACATCTAAATTCCAAAATTACTGATCTACTAAGGTTACATGACTACATTACTGACTTCCATAACATGTACCTAAAACCCTCAGCCTCAAACTTAAAATCAGGAATGCTGAGTATGATAAAAGAAACCAGTCAAAAACATTTCCATTCTAAAATATTATACAATGAAACAACATTTTAGTTTGATGGCAGGACATTTTAGTATGATAAAAGAAACCAGTCTCAAACATTTCTTTTTTCAAAACTTAATGACATAATTACAAAAACTCTCAAGGTTCTCATGTCAATGCACTCATACTGGGCACTCTTATTTCTAAGATATACATGATGGCTGAGGCAGTGAGACCCCTCCTACAAATTCCTTTTAACCTTATTCTTTTTGTAAACGGATTTCATCCCACCTAATCTATAATCAACGCTCCAGTCCACCACACCAATTTCTTGTAGTTTGATGGAGCAATATTTTAAGTACTTAACCTATGATTGTTAAACTTCTATTATGTTTATAGACCATTACTATTTCACCTCAAATTTCAAAATATTCGTTTAATCAATATAACAAAATTAGTTTCGTTGAATATCACCTCAATAATGCCCTCCTCCATACAGTATTTTTTTTTTTTCAATAAGTTGCAGTTCAAGTTCATGAATCACAACCACTCATGAACATTCAATAATATATTCTAAAGATGCTAAGCAATTCAACTTCAAATCACAGACACCCTTAAAACATAACGCAAGAATCAACAAATCCATATTAATCAGAACTACGGATGAACACATTCGATATTAAATCGAATTAAACTCTCACCGGAATTCGATCTGGGTATTTCTCCCTGATCCTAGCAGCTTCTGCCCGTCTCTTTTCTGAAGATAAGAAGAGTTAACAAAGTCAAAAAAATCTCCTTTTTCCCAACTAACAATTAAAGAATTAAGAATATATACAATGCACCAATTCTACTTACCAAGATCATGCTCTTGCTTAAAGTAACTCTTTGCCATTACTTCCTGAAATATTACATTGAGATCAGTAAATTCATTCAATGTTTTTATAGGCAGACAAAATCTGATGCAGATAAAAAAAGAAAAAAGAGGAGAAAAAATTTCTCTCTTGGTTCAAAAATTTTTAATGTTCCACCGAAACATTAATCAGCTCAATTCGATAGACCAAAATAGCACAACACGGATTTATTATCTATAACTACTCCTACAGCAAACCCCAGTAAAGAATCTAATGACATAAACCCAATAATTCCAGCGAAAATAAAAACCATCAACTCATATTACCAAAATCCATTCTTTTACAATCAACTCAACTTACAAAAATCGGACTTTTTTTATCTTCTTTCAACCCAAATACAACAATCGATTATTGCGAAAAAAATTAAAAGAACAAAAACCCACAACTCAAGAAGGAAAAAGAAATTATGAGGACGTGATGCGAAGGGATAAGAATCGTTTGCAAGATAAAGCTGTTGACAGATTGTACAAATTATACAAGAATTCAAAAATTAGAAACAGATTGGATAAAGTCAAGCTTACAGGGAAAGAGGATAGCTTTCTTTTTTATCAAAAACTCTTGGAAAGCTCGTGTGCTGTTTGGTTATGGATAAAATAAATGCAGCTTCAACCTTGTTTAATTACTTTAATAAAATCCAATTATTTATATAATCTCTACTTTAATTTATCTTTATTTATTTGAGAAATATTACTATGTGCGCGCTCATAAGCTATTGCTGACTTGGTGTTCAAGCACGTTAGCTTTAATTCATCGATTTAAATTGGGTCCCAGTTTTGTTTTTGACGTGGCATCGAATGAGTGGGTTAGGACACATGTTAACGATTATGCTGGAATAGCAAGGAATATGCTTGGATACCCTAGTTTCTTCTTCTGATTTGGGCCCTACTTTGCTCCTATGTATATATGGACCATTCAGTCCCTACACCGATATCAATAATTGTGTGGGCTTGCCCGAATACACCCACCCAATCCATGAAAAAAAAAGCGATTAAAACGGCAGCGTTTCATTTTCAAGTAAGCTTCCCACGACGTTTCTTACGTTGAATTCTGATGTGGAATAAGGGACCCACATAGGAAGGAGGACAAGACTTGGATTGGAGGGTGGTTGGTGTAGCGACTAGCGAGTAATCTTCGCGTGAGCAGTGCTTGAGCAAGGGGTCGGAGAATTCTTGAGCAACAAGAAGCGCCATATTTATACTCACTCAAACCAAATCAGATTTAAATATCTCACTCTTCCTCTCTGTAATTAGCGGCGATTTGAAGATTTGAAAGTCGAATAAGGAGGGATGGGGATAATTAGAAGCGGCTTCTCGCTGTTTACAGGAACGGTGTTTGGCATTTATATTGCTCAGAACTACAACGTTCCCAACATAAAAAAGCTGTTCGATACCGGCCTCTTATTTGCCAGGCACATCGAGGAAACTTACAGGAAGCCCAAGAATCGAAACGACGAGGAATGATTTGATTTTGGTTTTGGTTCAGGGACTGCTGCTCTTTAGATTCCAGGTCTTTTTTTTTTTTTTTCAGGGTTTATGGGAAATCGGAGTTATAGGCTGCAATTTTTGTTTTATGTTTATTAATTTTCTTAGCTTGTTAACCTCATTGTTGATTGAAGAGATAATTTATAGTGATAATTGAAAAGCGAATCAGTTTTGTCTATGGTTTCAATGTGTGCATGTTTATTTACATTTTTCAGTTAGGTTTGATTTCTTGAGAAATTGGGGTTCAAGTAAAACAATGCTAAACTGGGAACTTCGAATTTAATTTTCAATACAACACCACCAACATTGCGAGTTTTTCTGTTTCTTGAGTATTAAGATCAAGGGTAGCATCTGATAACGGTGGCTTGTGATATTGGTTGTGTGTTTACCAACTCAATGTGGGTTGCCAACTGATTGTACTGACCCAATAACGTCTATTGGTGCGTTCTGAAAGATGTTTAGTGTTCATTGTTTTACTAAGAAATCACGTCTCTAACTCCCCATTGTTATCAATGAATTCCATAAATTTGGTAAAAAATTCATGTCATATGGAGTTTCAGTTTGATAGTTCTATAGAATTCAGCATATAACAAAATCAAATTATGTCACTATAAATTCTATATTTAAAAAATAGCAAATGAAATAATGAGAATAATTGCAGCTCTGGTCCCCTTTAATATCAATATAGGGGGGCGGGGGCGGGGAGGGGGGGGCGGGGGATATCAAGTGATGCAATATTCTGTCTGACAAGTTCTTTGCTTCATGATATATGCTATGCTAGGAATGCAGTTTCTTGTTTGCTATTAAGTTGTCTCACTGAGAGTACAGATAAATGTGGGATTGCAATTTGATTTGCTGAATTGTTCCTTGTACCTCATTGAGTGAAGCCTCTATAGGTTTCCGTCTCTAGTATCCTTTTCTCCCTAGGGTTATGGTTCTAAGTTTCCAATAAATTTATTTCCACATTGTAAGCTGGCCAAACCTTTAGTTTGCTACTCATTACTGCAGTTATTCTTTTAAGTCCTTAATACTTGAGCAACATGGGTTTGACTGCTCAGAATTTTTCCTTGTATTGTTGCTGTATGTATCTCCTTTGCATTTTTCTCCTTGTTAACAGTGTTTTTTGGACTGTCTTGTGATATATGTCTATGAGTTAAGTTTCTCTGAAGTGTTGAATCCAGCTTGAAGTTGGTGTCTAAAATTGTGCAATTTAAGCTGCACCACTGACTCCCTTTTGTTCCCTGACTCAATAAATGTTGATAGCTCGGTGAGATTTTTTTGAATTTGGCATCAATCAGAGGTCTCAAACTTGGTTCATATCTTCTCATTCATTCGCATTACAGCATGCACATTAGTTTTCTGACCAACAATTATCTTCCTATATATAATGCATGGCAGAGCTCTTCTATCATGATTTATATAGCTTTGGTTCATTTAATACTGAATATTGCTCTTGCAATTAGTTTAAGTTATACTTCACATATTTGATGGGAAAAGTGCTCAATATCTGGTTCATAATCCAAAGTATTGTTTATTTGTTTGTTTTGCTCCTACTGCGTGATCCCATGTTTGGCAATTGAAGTTTTCTGCTGCTTGATGGGCTTTTGCATCTATTACCTTTTAACTACTTTATGAAATGTGCTATGCAGATCTGTGAATATTACATTTACAAAACTTAGATAGACATTCTATATATACTCTTCTGCAACTGAACAAGGGATGTTATATTACATTTTTATTACTTGTTTACATGACTTACAGGTTACAAGTATATACTACAAAAATGATAATTAAAAGAAAAAACATTAAGTTTCAGCATAATCATAAGACTCTTGTACTCCAGGTTTGAAATTTTTTAATCTATGGTTAGATGCAAGTCAGGTGAAACGGAAGAAATTGCATCACTTTCTTGTGAAGATAGAGGGAAGGACAAATGGTTCTGCTTTTGCAGTGCACGCCACTCCTCAATACAGGCCATTTCATCTGGACCCAAGCTGGGAAGTTCCTTCTGTTGTAGAATTTCCCGGATCTTTTCTGTTTCACCAACAAGGAAAACTGCATCTCGCACGCATTCTTCACGTTCCTCAACTGAGCTAGTCCAGCATTTGTTCAATATGAGACATGGCAAGTTGGCGAAACAAGCACATAATATATCTGAGATCATGACAGTTATTGTTTCAAATAACCTTCCATTGTCATGGCTGCTGCTTTTTGCGTAATTGTGCAGAATTGTTTGGCTTATTCTATACATGGAGTTGGCTGCCACTGCGTTGATTGGCCACTTGGATGGGATTTTCCTTAGAAGAGGCTGGTTCACATATGTCTTCTCAAATTCCATGTACCTTTTCTTTGCAGCATCAGCAAGTCCTTCAAGTATTTCTTTTGAACTTTCTGCTTGGAGGGACAGTTTATGAAGATCCACATCTAGCCATTTGTGATAGATATCAACTCCCAGCCACACAGTATATGCTGCCCTCCTGATGTTACTCATTTTGTCATCTGTTTCCAGGTTGTCTTCTATGTGTCTGACATATATAAGACCTTCATGTACACTGCGAATCAACTGCTTTTGCATAAGCTTGCTGATGCTTGGAAGTGCGGTTGCAATGACTGTTAGAGTTACCACTGGAAGAGCCCAACAGTTTGTAGGCTCTTCACTGACCAGAGAGTGAACTAGGTAACTGTCGAATTCTCTTACTCCCTTCAGTCCTGATGAAGACTTTTCCAACAGTTGCAAGAGATGTTTGGGCTGCCTCTTTTTCCCCTTACGTATCCAATGTTCAGTAGCATCTCGGTTGTTCTTCATCATCAATGCAACAAGTTCATTCTCACCTTCAAGATGCAAAACAAAACGGCTGAGATCTGGTTTTGAGCTAGACAGTGACTCTGATATCTGATCAGCTAAAATGTTGTTGGATTTGAACATCAACTTGCTGCACCAATTGCGGAATAACAGAATCCTGCCTACTAAGTATACAGAAATGAAGCGAATGACTTTGCTTCCCAACACAATTCCAGTTTGCATACCAATACACAAATCCACAATTTTATTTCTTGCTTGATGGATGAGCTTCCTGCAGTGTCGGTTCTGGATTCGTAAGCTAAATGGGCATTCTTTTATCTCCTGTAATAATTGGATCCAATGCTTTTCCAGTATGAATTCTGTGTTGCATCTACTCTTTCCTAATGTCGGACACCTGAAATTTACAGCAGTAAACCATCTAAATGCAGGGGCAATGGTTCCAACTCCTATTGCAATGGTCTGTGCAAGAAGAACTAAGATAGTAGACCACTTGTAGTCGGACTCTCCAGTGCAAAATTTGAATGACCAGGGCATAAAATAAGATCTCAGCATAGCCTCTGCTAAAGTCATGGCAGCCAGGAGGCACAGTGCGCCTGCAGCTGTGCAAGTAACTGAACGTGCCACCACAAACTGAGGGCTACTTGTATGAGCCATCATCCAGTATTTTGTTAAATCTTCTCTAAGTTTGTCGTGCGTAATTTTCTTAGATTCATTTGAGCATTCTTTCATAGCCATTCCATGTTTTATCTTGTACTTAAACTCGAAATGTCTCTTGGTTGTAGGGACTGTTAAAGCCGAAAAGCTCAAGATCAGAAGCAAAACTAGCATCAGAAACATGATTACTGCATGCTCTTTCCAGTAAAGATAGATAACCCCAGTTCCTAATTGGATGCATATGTTGACAATAACAGTAATAACAAGTATACCAAGAGCCATAATATTCATTAAGATTTCTGGGTTTTCCATTGCTCCAACGGAAGGCATAGAATTACCCATAATTGTACAGATGAGTACGCTACTGCTGAGCTTTGAAAGTTGATCAGTCCGGCGAGGCATGGGGGTATTTAGATCCACTGAAAATTTGATAGCTACAGCAATAATGGTCAAAGAAGTGGCATTTATGCAGAAAAACTTGCAGGGGAACCATAATTTCCGGTGGCGGAAGCCATGGATAACATCTGCAGCCATTACAAATGCACAAAGGAGAGATGCTACTGCTATATAGATGCCAATCCACGGAAGAGGCTCACTGAACTTATCTTCATTCAGGTTCCCATCAAGGCTGCAACCGATCTTGCCCATGATTGTGTATGGATATCCTAATTGCCTTCTGAGGCTGCAGGATTACTATATTCCATTCCACTCAAATTATGTGATGATTGATGAATGGTAGAAAAATCTAGGCTTTTCGGTTGAAGGACTTTTCAAATTTGGTGGCAGGTGTCGTTTAGAAAATTAGAATGGAAGTCAATTGGATGAATTAGTCACTGTTTAAAGTGTGATCATACAAACTGTGTTGATGATCAATGGGATAACCCATCAATTCTCCTGAATGGGCCCGGTTAAATAAAAAAAGATAAGCTAAAGTAAGTTTAAGAAATTATGCTTAGGTCATCCCTTATTCTAATATACATAATGTTGCCGTCATGGCACTTGGGATTGGAGCAGCTAAAGTTTTAATTACTGAGTTTTTGGATTACTTTTTAAATCAAACTAGGGTTTTGTATAAATAATATAAGTCTTAATTAAAATTTTGCATCAGTTGCATTAAAATTTCCGTCCATCTATTTTTTCTATTAAATCGGATATTATGGTAAGTGCCAAACAACAATTTTTTCTTCTTCTTGCCCACGTAATAGGGCTTAAATAGTCATTTGGCAGTCAAATCTCCATTACCGCCGCCACCACCTCCTCTCCTCAATCTGTTAAGTTTTGGCCAACGGTCGGTGATTCATGGGTCCAAATGATTCATCTTTCTCCTGGGTACTCTGTTTTTGGTCTCCAATCATCCAGGCCACAGGATGGCTGTAGATCGAGAAGAGATGTTTGGAGCGAAATAGAAGAGATAACAGAAGGATGCAGTCGTGACCCACTAGCTTTTCTCCGTCATCCCTCCAACAGGCAAATTAAGATTGTCAATAAAAACCTTAGACGACGGCGAGCTGAAAGCCACCCTCTTTAGCTTCAACGGTGGTCACTATCGGCGGTAAATCGCGAAAGCAAGTGTTTGCAACCATGGAACTTTCAAAGCTTCTAGCCATCGATCTGTAGCTTTCCAATGTGCTAACGGTGCCGATTTGAATGTCTTCAATCGTCGGTGACTGTGGAGATGGATATTTGGCTTGCCATTTTACTATTTGAGTTCGTGTTAATGTTAGACGGGAAGAAGAAACAAATTTCGTTTTAATCCTCAAATTTAAACACCTCTTATCATAATGCCCAATTTTATTTTATTTTTTCTAAAAAAAAGGAGACTAAGTACAAGCAAGTCTCAAAAGAGACATAATCATAATCTCTTCAGGGATCAATTATTATGATTGTTTCAGACATATCAAAACAGTCTAAAAAAATTAAACAAACATGATTTTATTAAAAAGAATTCATAAAATACATGTGTTAAATTTTCAGTTTATGCCCCTAAATTTAGTATTTTTTTCTTTTTGCAATTTATGAAATTTCAACTCATTATCAAAAAATGTATGTTAAAAAAATCAATTTCTCATTAATAACACATTTACAATAAATTTATAAATAGTTTACAGTTTAAAAAAGTTGCAATCTTCTTACAATATATTTAGATCAAAATTGATTTTGACCAAACTGAATAATAACAAATCCTTTATATAAAACAATAGAAAGAAAGAAACAAATTTTTTCTCAAAATTAATTAATGATTTTTTTTTAGAAATAATAAACTGATGATCATTCAAATTTAACCAAATAATTACAATTCCTTTCAAAAGAAAAGGCTGTTGATTGAATTTTAGTCGCACGGAAGTAGTAGTAGTATTAGATTTCAATTACTGGATTAATCGTTAAAGAATAATTATTGGTTTTTTGGGAGGATAGATTTTGATTTTCTGTAGGCATCTTTTGTAGTTTCGCAGCGAAACCTAAATGATAAACACCAAAGATGGGAACAAGGACGAATCTCTACAAGAATCCTTCCATCTCTTACAAAAAAGACTTCAGTCTCTCTTCTGTTCTTCAAAATCTCAGAGGTATTAATCATTTCCACGTTAATTTCCATTTTGCTTTTCTTAATTTTCTGTTCTGATCATCAGAAAGCCCGGGAAAATCAAATCAGGAGAAATTATTTTAATTAAACTTTGAATTCATAATTTGCTTGCTTGCAGTTTATAACGTTGCAACTGGAAATGCCTCTGTTACTCAAGAGCAAAAGTTACCTGACGAAGAACATGATAACCGGACCTTCAGAAAGGCCAGTCGGAAACGCCGCTCGACGGAAAGTTCACAGCCTGAAAAAATTGGAGATGGCGGAGGACATGGTGGACCAATGTCACACCACGATTACATAGATAAGCGAAGGCAAATCTTAGTTTCGATCTAATCTAAATTCGATGAATTTTAGTTTAATTCTACATTTTGAAGCTTAAAAAAGATAGTATGATAGAAAGATTCTATATGGGTTTCCAATGTTATCGCAGGAAGGAAGTGTGTTCATATCAACCTTATGAAACATTAACAGCTGACGTCTTGGTAATACAATAATTACTGAAATTTGAAAATTTAAGCAAACTTGAAATTTTTAAGTGTGCTTCCCATGAGCATTGGCTGCGTTTTGCGTTTGCAGGGAACTTCTAACTCAGTTCTAAATCTGGTAAACTATGGAAATGGAAGTAAGCACCTTTACTATAACACTGAGTTTCTATGTGGTGTATTATTTTATATCTGAAGTTGGTTTGGTATTATTAGGTTTCTGCTTAATTAGGCAACTGATGTTGAGTTAAAAAAGCTTGGGAGAAATCAATTGGCAATGAACTTGATTTATTAAATATTGTCACTCGGATGTATAGAGCATTGTTTGATTAGTAATAGTTAGGTTAGTGAAATTGAGTGCTATGTTTTATTTTCTCATCTTGGTTTGGAATTTTGCTTATGTAGATTTAATTTTCTTCGGTTGAGGATTTTCAAGTGTGTCTGCTATTTACATATTTTATTTGTGAAAACACAGGTGATGAAAGTTCTTCAGAATCTGAAGAGGAGGGCCTCGAACACTCTGGTTTGTTTCTGTATATCTGCTATTGGTTGTTGTCTTGTTGTTTTCTTGATGGTGGTTTATCTATTACTAGTATGACTTGGTCTTTCTGACTAGGGAAAAAAAATTTGTGGTGTAATTACATTCATGATTCTGAAACAGGTACTTTTGTGCAGTGATAATTTATAAACCTGTAACCATTGCTTACATAGATTGCATCTTCTTTTCCTTTTCAGATTGCACAAATGAAGTTGATCAGGTTAAGACCCAGAATGAGCAACGTTATCCTGTCCCTGGAGAACCTGTTTGTGTGGTGTGTGGAAAATATGGAGAATATATATGTGACGAGGTAGGTAACACTTTATGTTTTACTTCTTAAAACATTTCTGATCTTCCATCAACTTACTGACCTTATCAATGTATATATTTCTTAATAGACAGATGATGATATCTGCAGTCTGGAATGCAAGGGTGAACTTCTGCAAAGTCTTAAACTAGCTAAGGTTTTCTACTTTTCTTTTTTGCTCTGTGAACTTTGTTGTGATGCGAGGCTTATCCTTGCTTTTGCTGATCTCTGAAGCTTGTAACTCTTTCGCTTGTACTTTTTCAGTGTGAGCAAAGCAACCAAAAACCAGATGTCCCCCTGTTACCTCCCAATTGTGCATTATCAGTGCCTGAACTTGGGGAGGAAACTTGGGACTATAAACACAATCGCTGGTCTAGAAAGAGATCTAGTCTTTGTACGTATGAGTGGTATATTTCTATGTCTATATATCATTGACTAATTATATTATATTAAAGAGTTGAAAATGGCATTATTTGTGCTCCTAGTTTTTGTCTACTACTGAATATGGTGCTCCATACCCAGTTTCTTCCTAAGTTCATGATATGGAATGGCTGGGGGGAGTAGGACGGGAAAAGGAAAACCTTTCATTCTATCAAGATTTTTTTTTTTTTAACATACTTCATTCTATCAAGATATTCAAATGCATTTAGTTATTGAGTATCCAAAAATTATTTTTATTGTGAATGTTCTATTGTAGTTGGAAATGTAAGAAGCCTGGTCACCTCGCAAAAGATTGTTTGGCAACATGCAGCCAGGTTTGTTAATATATTCCAATTAACTTTGACTGAAAGTATTCTCCTAGGTTGATCTACATATGTTATAAAAAGAGAGTTGTTTTTCTATAAACTTTACTTTGCTTGTCAGGAGGTAGAAGGACAGAACAGGAACTCCATATCCAAAGAACTTCTGGGGCTTTACAGAAGGTCTATTCTCATTTTTATACAAGCAATTTCATTTTGATTTGTGCTTGCTGCTAACTTTGGATGTAATTTGAAGTGAACTTTGTGAATAAATGAGCAGGAAACTTTTATTTATATTTTCTCTGCTTTGTTTGATCATTTGTGGATAATACTGCAGCATTTTCTTGTTTTTATATTGCTGCAGATGCCATCAGATAGGCAAAAATTTGTCAACCGCAAGTTGTAATGCCTGCTGCAGTTCTTTAAGCTTGGCAACATGCCTTCATTGCAGCGCAGTCCTTTGTGACAAGTAAGCACTGCTTGTTTGTTTCTATTATTGGCTACTATAAAATTTATTTTGTCTGGGATTATGGTGTATATCCTCCTGTAGTCTCTACTATTCCTGATATATGACATTCATCTCTGACTTCCTAGTTTCTTTTATATTTGATGTCATTGATTCCTTGCTTTCCATAGCAAAGTTTAGTATGCTTTGATTTTTATTCTCTAGCTTCTCTCATGGTTTTTCAATTTTCAGTGCAGGTCATTTGGATCAACATATAAGAACCCACCCATCCCATCAGCAATATTACTCTCATAAACTAAGACGTTTGGTAAGTTTCTCTCTATAACCTTGAAGTAAAAGGTCACTCTGGCTTATGTGTTACACACTTAGTCATCTTTCCAACTTTGATGCGTTTTCCCTGTCCAATTTCATGTTTTTTTGTGGATGCATGGTTGCATATGCTTTGGATTGTTGTACACAATTCTGTTAACAAAATCATTTTACAGCATTAACAAAATAAACGAAAAAATGGGAAATAATGCGCCCAGGCCACATTCTAGTTAATATTGATATCATATAAATGATGCAGGTAAAATGCTGTAAATCAACGTGCAAGGTGACTAACATCAGGGATCTTATGGCTTGCCATTACTGTTTCAGTAAAGCTTTTGATAAGTTCTATGATATGTGTAATGCAACTTGGTAAGTGACATAAAGTAATTTCAGCTTATCTTTTACCTTTTTTATTTTAATTTTTTGAGTCCAAAGGCCTCTTACCCCTTACGTGGCAAGCATCAACTGTATCTCAGGAAGACTTGAAAAATGTTGATTATTTCATAAATCTGAACTTGTATTCAATGGTTGCAGGAAAGGAGCTGGATTGTCAATTATCAGTGGTTCTATCTGCTGCGAAGATCACTTTGAATGGTGTGTGTAATGACTTATAGCTACCATATTTTCTTATGCTGATGATTTCCTGGTTACCGGTACTTTAGCTTCATGGATGGTCATTGTTGCAGGCATCGGATGAACTGTTTGAATGCTGACGTAGAAGAAGCATCATTTATCGTCAATAAGAATGCTAAGCAGAAGGAGTATGTTCAACTTGATGACTTGATTTTCTGATGGGATGGATAATCAAAGCCAGGCAAACACTGCCCTTAAGGTCGGTTTTTGCTTCAGCTTTTGTCAACCTTGATTTCCACAAGCGCATTTGGAGATACTATAGAATCAATACATATATTTACTATTCTAAATTTACAAATGTTGACTTTATGCTGTAGCTATTTCAACCAAATCATGCCTAGTTCGTGGATTGTATGAATAAAATGCAAAGCCTGATATATTCTCTCCCTTTTTTTCTACTCTAAATGTTCATTTCATTCTTTTACACGTATTATAAAAATTATTAATTCACTTAACTTTCATTGAAATTATATGATTAATCTAAATATTTCTTATAAATATATTATATATTTCAATATAAGTATAGATAATTTAGTAATGCAACTTTAAATATTTAGGAAGGGAATAATTCATTCATAAATGAAAGAGAAGTTCGCACTTAGAGAAACAAGAGAGATTAAAATAGACAGTGGGGTTTATGAAGCGAAAAATTCATTTAGGATGCAATTGAAACAATTAGAAACGTTTGGATTGGAGTGAAATAAAGTTGTAGACCAGATAAAACTGTCCTAATTTTTTTGGTAATTACAAAATTATCCTCAAATGTTGTTTGAAACTATATTTTTTGTTCATTTTTATTTAAAATTAATTCTTTTATTCCTATATTTTAATTTTATTCTACTAATTTATCTTTCTATTAAAACAATACCACATTTTTAATTAATTTTATGCTAATTACCTGATTAATTTTATTAAATATATAAAATTTGTTGACAAAAATTTTTCATATTACTTTGACTTTTTTAAAAAACAAATACTTTGACTGTTTTTGAACTTGGTAAAAAAGAAAACTATACCTGTAAAATAAATAATATCACGTAAATTTAGTATAATTAGTAAGAAAATTAATGAATGAAAAATAACGCATTATTTAAACATAAACTAATCTAATAAAATTAAAATACAACAATATAAAAAAGTCAATTTTATATTTTTTCTTTTGTTTTGTACAGCAAGCAATTCCTGATGGTTAGCGTTTTTTAACTCCTTCAAAACGGTTAATACGGCCGCCTTCAAGAATTAAATCTTTATTCGCGTATTTTTTGGAAATTATAACTTTTAATTTGTCCGATCTGGAATCAAACTCGTGAAGATTTCTCTTCTGTTCTCGTCGCACGAACGTTTCACTGACAAAGATCGCCACCGACGAACGATTCCTTTTCCTTCTCCAGCAGTGCCGTTCCCCGTTTCGCTCCGGTTAGCGGTAGCTCTTTCCCTCTTCCCTCCAAGTCTCCATTACAACAAGTAATTCTCTCTTCTACCCTCTTAATATCTCAATCTCCTCGCCTTTTTCTTTAACTGTATTTTTCTTTTGTTGCTTTTGAGTAATTTAGCAAGCGGATTTTCCATATATTTTAAGCTGATTTGTGCAGATTATGTGCTTTTTTTTAGATGTTGAATTGATGTTTACAAATGCTTCTCTCTTGCAAACCAGTTTTTATTTCATGGATCGAAGTTTTTTGGTCTTACAAGTGATTCCTGTTTCTTCTGCTTCGTGTGCTATTGATAAAATGAAATTTATGACGTTGCTTCATGATCGATGAAAAGGTGGAATTGATTGCTGGTATTTGATTAGCTTTTGCTCCTTATTCTGCTGTGTTGCCTCTGTTTAAGATGATGAAATCTGCTTGTAGTTAGTGTAAATGCTATTTGGGTTGGGTTTCAAATTGGGTTATTGCTTGAAGTTAGGTTAGAAATTGTAAATACTTGTATCCCTGGTTTTAAGCTAACAGAGGGAGGGTTTATAAATTACGTTAAATGTGTAAATTCAATGATAGCTAATTTTTCGTTGAGAACTATTAGGGTGTGTTTGAGTGTGATGCATGAGATGAACTTCCTGTTTTTTTGCAATCAATATTTGATAATACTTCTTCAAACTTTTATTTTGAATTTGATGAAAATAAGTACTACTAAAATGACAATTTTTTTAAAAAAAAAAAAAAAAATTGGAACCATGTATGACGCATATACATGCATATCTATTTCTAAAAAGCAACAGGTTTTAAAGTGATTTAATGACCTTTTTTTTCAGCTCGGATGCGAAATTAGACAGAATGATTCTGCCTGGAATTAACTTTAATGTCTCCTTTGTTAGAAATCCAATTGAAGGTTAGGGCAAGCAAATTGCAAAGTTGAGCAGAAATGGGAGGCCATGGGGGTCTTAATATTCTCCCACAAAAGAGGTGGAACGTATACAACTATGAGAACAGAGAGAAAGTCCGGCGGGATGAAGAAGCTGCTGCAAAAGAAGAGCAGTTAAAGCGTGAGCAGGCAAGAAAACGTGATGCTGAGTTTCGCCTTGAGCAGCTTAGGACTGCTCGCGGTTTGGCTCCGTTAACTAAAGATGAAGATAAAAGCCAACCTCCAGAGCCTGTT
Organism: Croton setiger; assembly: GCA_948099555.1. Classification (NCBI taxonomy): domain Eukaryota; kingdom Viridiplantae; phylum Streptophyta; class Magnoliopsida; order Malpighiales; family Euphorbiaceae; genus Croton; species Croton setiger. The sequence goes on along the minus strand of CANUEY010506620.1, from coordinate 8,406 downwards.
GAGGAATCAGAGCCCAAGACGAACCACATTAATCTGTTTGAAGGGATAAGGATTTTTGACCCGATTAAATTAGAGAATGAGAAAGAGGAGCCTAGGAAGAAGAAGATTAAAAAAGAAGAGGTTAGGGTTGTCACTAAAGAGGATGAGAAATATAGGTTGGGTTATGGGGTTGCTGGGAAAGGAATTAAGTTGCCTTGGTATCTGGAGAGAAGGAATGATGATGTGAATGAAGGGAGGGAAGAAGAGGTGAAAGGGAAGGAGGCAGTGAAGAAGAGTGGCAAGAAGACATTGGAAGAGCTAAGGGAGGAAAGATTGAAAAGGGAGAAGCAGGAAAAGGAGAGAGAACGGGTATTGTTAGATAAGAAGCGAAGAGATAAAGCTGGTTTGAGGACTGGAATGTTTTCAAGTAGGTGAATTTACTTCTACTTTGTGAAAGCTTGCATATTTTCAAATTAACAATTTCATATGCAATATTTTGGCTGATCTTGATACCATATTTGTAAATTTAATTCTACCTCGTACCTAAAAGGAATTTTTGGTGTTTTCTCTTGCACATTCTGCTTTTTAGAACTTAAGTGTCCTATGATAAATGTTGGAGATTATTAGGTGTTTATGTTTGTATATTGTAGTTACTTTTTAAATTGATTAGTAGTAGCATTTCTTAATTGTTAGATATCAATATGAGTTGGCTCTCATCGGAGTAATTCATAGATGAATTTTTTATTTTTTTTTTGTTTTTGAAGCTTTAAATCTTAATGGACAAGACCAATCACTTTTAATTTTGGTTTGACTTCATAGTTGCAGGTAAATTTATTATATATTGTTGGTGTGCTCTAGTTTTGTGATGCATATCATCATATGCTCTGGTATCAACAAAGTGATATTATATTGAGACCCTCAATTACAGCTACTCTGATATGCAAGTTCAAACTTTGAACTTATGTCGTTTGATGATGCCCCTATGAGCTCTAACTGTTTCCTTATAAATATCCCTGCTTTTAAAATTATCTACAAATTGTCTCTTAGTGATTTGAAGTTAGCTTTTTACATACTTGTTTTTCCTTTCCCCTCTATTTTCATCAGAAATTTAAGAGACTTGTATATGCTGTCAAATTGAAATCTGACTTAATTGCATGGATGTTGACCAAGAACAGTAGTTTTTTTTTTTCTTTTCTTTTGTGCCAAAAAGAACAGTAGGTTTTACACAAGAATTATGAACCTATAGTTGGCTCGAGGACTTGCATATTTCTATAACCTAAATACTTAATTGCAGAGGAGAAATGGTGAGAGAATTATTTGGGAATTATGTCTTTAAGGAGGTTATTAAAAGGTTGATCGTCTTTAACGTGTTGTATTAAACTAGTTGGCTGTTGTGCAGAATTTAGAGCTGGACAAGCATGTAGCTTTTTTTCTTCATGTTTTTCAATTCCTGATCAGCAGATCCATTAGTTGGATTGTCCTGATAAAAATACTTTTAGTTGTTTTTATATTTAGTTGTTTTCACAACACCATTAGTGTCTATGCTGCTGTAGAAGATTTTGAGAAAATTTTATCATTTGACCTGTAAATATTAAATAAGGAATTGAAACAGATGGAAGTATGGAACGTAGTCATAAACAGGAGACAATCTGGGACGAGTATTCCTACAGACGCTATTTCTTTTTGCTATTAGATTGACATAATACTTTAAGGAAATGAAGGAACAAGAAACTTCTAGCAGAACTTACAATTTTATCTAGTCGGTTGAGCTTTGGTGAATGATGAGTGTATATAAATAGTCCAAAATGGCAAAATCATTGTTTTGATGTTAGGTTTGGTTAAGTTGACTAGGGGTTGGTTTAGTGGTAAAAGCTGCCATGGAAGATTACGACTATTAAATTTAAATAGTCGATGATCAAATTAGGAATATCAACTATAAATATATCAAACTCTTATAGGAATTAAAGTGTGCAGACCAATTAGGTGTTTCTGTTTTATTTAAAGATCGAAATAGAATTTAACCCTAAAATAAAATATATAAATGGTCGTGATCTGCGGAAGAACAAGATATCAAGATAAAACTTACGTTTTTTGAGTAATCTTTTACAAATATGATTGTGTAACCTCTGAAACACAAACCAACGGTTTATCATCTTCAGATTCAGCAAACGATAATGTCAGGCACACATAGATGTGGCCACGGGCCGGACCGGGCACGGTTCGAAGAGAGATGAACCGAAATAGGCCCGCCGAAACCACCGGTTAACCGGCGGTTCGAGACCGGTTAACCGGTGGTACGCCTTTTTTCTTTTAAATTTAACGGTTAACCGGCGGTTCAATTCAACGGTTCGACAACAGTTCACGCTTCGTAATGGTTATGGTTCGAAAAAGCATTGAACCGGAACCGGCCCGCCGACCGACTGGTTCCGATCACGGTTCGACCGGTTTTGGTTCAATGGTGGGCCGGTCCGAGCTTTTGGCGGGCCGAACGGGCCAACCCGGCCCATGGCCACCACTAGGTACACATCTCTGATCTAAGCAGTTCATAATTTAGCAATCTTACATGTTCTAAAGTTTGGGAATTAAGAATCAATCTCACTTTCAATTGGTGTTAGAGCCCTATGTACAGGTTTGCTAGATTTTCCGACTTAAAATTTTGCTGGATTATTTTTAGATTTGTTTTAAAATAATAATAAATAAAAATTGTTTCTAAGAACAATTTTTGCGATTGAGTTAATTTTATGGTTTTGATGTTTTGGGCAACGGCAGCTAATTGAAGATTGTTAGTCTTCATATAAAGGGCGGTAAAGGCTTGTTTTGGGCTTTCGGTGTTCGACTTCAATCACGGTTGTGTTTTTGCAATTTCCTACCATTTGACATTCTTCATCGTCGATTTTGGGTGACTGAAAATGGCATGAGGTTTGCTCTATGTATGGTGGTCATCACCGGCAACAGAAATAGGTATGGAGGCTGGAAGTTAGATGCCGGCGCTAAGGATAGCTTCTGAGGGTCTATCTACACGAGGAAGGAGATGGAAAATATCCGTTTTGGTCCTCCATTTTTGGGCTCGCATGACTTCGGCCCTAAGCGAAATGCCGCCATTTTGAGTTACGCTGGCGTGCGCATATGGGCTTTTTGCGGCTAGGCTCGAGTGAACTTAGGTTCTGACTTGTCTGGCCCATTCGCCTAGTCTGCTGGATTAATTCATTTTAACCCTTAAAGCTTTTTGAAATTCCATTTTAAGCCCAACGATTTCAATTTTAATTAATTTTAACCTTTAAACTCTAATTTTAAATTAATTTAGCCCTTTTGTTGTAATTTAGTCTCTAATTTTTTGTTTTAAGCATTGAATTATAATTTTTTTAGGGCAATTTGATTTGTTTATATTCGGTGTTTGACAAATAATTTTAAATTGCAAATATTTGGTTTTAATTGCATTATTGAGAATTTTCTTTTACGGAATTGAGTTTGAATTTTGGTATTTTTTTTCTTGATTGTGTCTAATATTTTTTAATAATGAATTGATTTAAACAATAAGTCACCAAAGTGACTTCTATTATCTAAATCAATTTATTTGGGATATCACACAAGAGTGTCAATACTGACCTAAAGGAAGTTTACTATCTGGTTGAATTAAAAATACACGTACGGTGATGAATGGGTGACAATTATTAAGTGTTTCTATCCATGTGAATAATAGATCGACACAAAGAAAGGTTTATTATTTGACAGGACTGAATTGTCAATATTTGATTGTTGCATTAAAATGCCAATTGTAGTTAATATTTTTATGTCCAAAGATGAAATATTAAAGTTGTGTTGTTATTTGTTTTCTATTATTTGAATTCTATTATTTTTTTGTTTCATTTATTTTGTGGATTATGAGCTTATGTTATTTTATTTAATTTTTCTCTGAATTTACTAGCATGCCTTATAACCCTAATATTGTCCCTATGCTTGAGGGATCTAATTTCAGTTTCTGGAAATCAAATATGAAGATATATCTGGGTTGCGTGGACTTAGACATGGCGTTCAGGATGGACAAACCTGCTCATCCTACTGAAGAGAGCACTGATGCTCATTGGGTTCAGTATGATAAGTAGGAGCATTCTAACTTCTCAGCTCTCATGATTATGCAACAGGGAATCCCATAGCATGTTCGAGGACCCTTTCATCTAAGGAAAGTAATGCTTGAAACTATCTTATTGAGCTGTAGAAGGTCTATGTCAAGAAAGATAAGGCTGAAGTGGAGATGCTTTTAGTGAGACTCACCTCCATTAAGTATACTGGCAGCGATAGTGTACGAGAACAAATATTGAGCATTGTCGCAGATAGGGAAAAGGCAAAAGGCTTTTGATTTTACTAAATGAACTGTTAGCCCATCTAGCTTTGAACTCTCTTTCTGCACAGTATAAGTAGATCAGGACTTCTTATAACTATCAGCCAAGCGAATGGACTCTTAATGAGTTCATTGCTTATTGTGTGGATGAGAAAGAGAAAATGTCAGCTACTAAGAAAGAAAGTGTTCATTTGGTGTCCTCAGCAGATAAGGGTAAGAACAAGAATTGAAATAAGACTGCTGAGAATAAAACTGCTAATAAGGGTCTTATGCAGAAGAAGCCTAAGGAATCAAAATGTTTCTTTTGCAACAAGTTTGGACACGTAAAGAAGGAACGTCCCATATACGCCAAATGGCATGTAAAGAAGGGTAAGTACCTTGTTTTAGTCTGTTCTGAAGTTAATATAACTTCAACTTCTAGAAACACTTATTAGGTGGATTCTGGTGCTATCACTCACATAAGTGTTTTATTGCAAGGTTGCCTAAGCTACCAAAAGCCAACTGACGGTGAGAGATATGTCTATTTAGGTACTAGTGAACCACTAGAAGTAGAAGCTATAAGACATATTAGATTATGTTTAAGGATTGGTTATTTTTGGATCTTATAGATACTTTGTTGTTCTGATGTTTAGACAGAATTTGATTTCTGTTTCTTATTTGGAAAAATTAGGATTTACTTGTTCATTTGGAAACAATTCATTTACTTTATTTATGGATTCAAAAATTTTTTGTACTGGTTTCTTGAATGCTTTTGATAATCTATATATGTTGGATATTGATACTTCATATAATGAAACCTTGTTATTAGTATTATAAATACCAAAAGAAAGCTAAATATGGATAAACTCAGCTAAACTTTGGCACAAACGTTTGGGTCACATATCCAAATGTAGAATAGAATGTCTTGTGTCAAAGGGTATCTTAAAATCACTTGATTTCACATATTCAGACTCTTGTGTTGAGTATATTAAGGGCAAACAAACTAACCAAAAGAGAATAGGTGCTAACAAGTCATATAACGTCTTATTGATACATACTGACATCTGTGGTTCATTCTCTACAGCTACTAAGAATGGTCAAATATATTTTATATTATTCATAGACGATTACTCATATTATGGGTACCTATATCTCATTTATGAGAAATTAGAGTTTTTGGACGTTTTCAACTGAGAATCAACTCGGAACGAAGATTAAATACATTAGATCTGATTGTGGTGGTAAGTATTATGCTAGATATAACGGCTCAAGAGAACATCATCTAAGACCTTTTGTGATTTTCCTATAAGATTGTGGTATAATCCCTGAATACACAATGCCTAGTACACCCAGCATGACTGGTGTATTGGAGAGGCGTAACGGGACTCTTATGAATATGGTAAGGAGTATGATTAGTCATTCTTCTTTACCAGTCTCTGTGGGGAAAAACATTGAAAATAACAACTTATCTTCTTAATAGGGTACCAACTAAAGTAGCTGTAAAAACACCTTATGAGCTTTGAATTGGACGAAAGCCTAGTTTAAAGCATTTGCATGCTTAAAGATGTCCAGCTGAGGCAAGCCTTATAGGCCTAATGAGACTAAATTGGACTCCAAAACTATTAACTGCTACTTTGTTGGCTATTCTAAGCGATCAAAGGGTTATAAATTTTATAATTCTACTACTGGAACTATTTTTAGATGGGAATGGCAACATTCTTTGAGGATGTTGAGTTTAAGGGGAGAAATAAAGTTAGAAACATTGTTTTTGATGAAGGATCAAGTCAGAAACACTCAATGTCGACTTCTATTGTTGTTCCTAGCAGTATTCAGGTTCCTACACTTGCTACTGTTTCAGAAGCAATTCAAGTTCCAGTACAAGACAATGTTGAACAACTTCCTCATCAGGAGGAAGCAGTTGTTCTTTCTAAAAAATAAACTTAATAACCTCGAGAATTTAAGGTTAGAATTCCACATATCCCCTTGGGAAAAAAAAAAAAAGTTGATTTGTGAAATTGCTTCTTATGTTGGTTCTCTGTAATAAATTTTTGAAGGAAATATAGATGTTTTTACTTGTCTTTCACTAATTAGACAAGCATCATCATGTTGGATTGTTGATCTAGCCTACTAGTTTTCACTTTTTTTTTTTTTTTTTGTTTAACATAGATACATATCATTATTAGTTTCCTCTTATAATACAAGATTTTCTCTCTGCAGAACTTGGGATATACATCCACTTCACTCGTAAGAGTTTTGCTTGGTTTGTGCTTGGAAAAGCAAAACATTTTGTGATTTTGTGAGTAGGATGAAAGAATAGGGTGCTACATAATGTCAATAAATGATTATAATTAGGAAAACTATAATTTAGAAATGAGATACATGTAGATATGCAATATTTCCATAAATATAATGTAGCAATATACTCCTGTTCTTGACATTAGACAAGATAAAGACTGATGACCTATTCTTGGTCGGTTGACCTCCTTTTTGTCTCCTCAATAACCAAATGGGCATTACAATAGTTTAATTGTTAAGTAGCCAACCAAACCACAGTTCCTCAAGAAAATGCTACTTTGCTTCATCTCCCAATGGCTTTCATATCATAAAAAATATTCTCTCTTTTTTTCCCATCTTAGCTTACCTTACATCTAAACTTTGATTACACTAAACTCAAACAATACTAATAATAATAACAATTTGATTAGAACATGAACATGTGTCCCACGACGAATCTTCCAAAGTTATAAATCCAGGTAGTAACGTGCAATTTTTGCAAAAGTAACCCTAACAAGTTAAAGATTTGAAACTGCAATTTGCAATCTTACTTGGTGTTAACCTAAAAACAGCAAATTATAAATTAATTATTATTCTAAACAATTATGCTGACGAGGATTAAGTTGAATCCTACTTTTTATTGTCAAATTACAAGTATTAATTAATGTTGTTTAGATATCTGTCACATTAAAGTGAGGTAGTGGCGACTATAATATAATAAAAATTATTTTTAGAAGAATTTATACATAAAGTGGTTTCTGATAAGTAAGGAAGAGACTTAATAAAACAGAGAATGGCAAAGCAAGAATCTCAATAAGGAAGAAAGAAGATTTTGAGAGGTTCTTCAATGGTGGCATTATCTAACAAATCTCTCATGTACGTTGAGGATTTAACAATACCCTCTGTAAGTTAATTACATTTATTCTTCAAAATTCAAAAATTCTCTCTCTTTTTTTGTTTTTTTAAATTCCATGGACAACATTAATATTCATTCTTGTAACGTTTTCTAAATTTTTTTTTTTTTTTTTTTTTTTTTTGCAATTCTCTATTTTCTAGTTTCAGGTTGTAGTAATGTCTGGAAGCATGGGATGTGGTCGATGTCGTCATAGAGTTTCCCAACTCATTTATAAGATTTCTGGTTTGAAATTCATACCCTTTTCAAAAAAAAATTTGTCTCATCTGATGCATGGAAATTATTTATATGTAAAAATTTTGCAGGATTAAGAGAGTATACAGTAGATTTACAAAACAAACAGGTGATTGTAAAAGGGGATTTCAGGTATAAACAAATAAGGGAGGAAGATGACAATCATGATTATTTTAGTTGTAGAATAAAGAAAGTTGGTTGTTTTCCTTTAAAATTATTGTTAGGATCATTTGTAACACCTTGCTTTCGAAAAATATGTTGCTGTTTGTGACTCTACTGATTAGGTTCAAAATGCAAAATATTGAGATTGTGTTTAAATTAGCTTAATCTTTGTAAAATGGAATTTGCAGCATATCAATTCTTAAATCAGAATTTACTTAGCTCATTTACTAACCAAACATATTATTTGAGTGAAGAATATAAAATTTATTACTATTAAAAAAATTAATTCATAATTAGTTTACAATCAGTTTACAACGTTGAAATACTTAATCAAGAGCTTTACGTTAATAATAACATTTTAAACATTAGGTCTACATTTTATTATTATTAACATAAATATAAAAAGAATAAAAATTACAAAATCAATTTATGATCACCTAAAATGAACATATATATATATTTATATAAGCATATTTTATCTAATTCAATTACCTAATATACATATATATATATATATATATATATA
>CANUEY010506333.1:0-10108 GCA_948099555.1 Croton setiger | reverse complement strand
TATATGATAAATAGATATTGTTAATTATTTTTAATATGATATTAAATGATTTTAAAGCAGAGATTTTTAGAGATTGAGTTTTAAATCATAGAAAATTATACGGATTGAAATTAAAACTCAATTAAATCAGAGAATTAAATATTAATGCATGCATCATAGTATATATGGGTTCCTAAATTGATTTGTTAAACACGGTTGCTATGTTATGCATTATAGGAGCGTCGAGTTCGCGAGCGGCACGGGGTAAGCAACCCGAGGCCTAACCGAGCTCACTGCAGAGAGATAAGTGTTAAATCCACTTACTTACATGTATAGAGATGGCTATGTCAAATTGTTAAATATGCTATATTGAATTGTTTGGACCAGTAATGAAGCCCGGTCAACTGTGATACATGAAAATAAGATGTTATAGTTTTATTGAACTGTTTGGACCGGTAATAAAGCCCAGTCAACCAATGATATTTGATATATAAATTGTATTGTTTGTGGTTCTTGAGTCGGTACTGAAATCCGATCAGTCTAGTTATATGATCTGATATTAGAGATATATATGCTGCTATAACCGGTACTGAAGCCCGGTCACATGTTTATATGAGAGATATTGCTATGAAATGTATATTGCATAAATGCATTTCGACAGGACTTAATTACAGGCATTGTGATTATCATAGCTAGTGTTTGCAAATTTCACCAGAGAAAACCTATGGTTTCTACAGAGAGGCCTACGGGTCTATCTGATATAGAAAGACCTACGGGTCCTATATGCTACAGAGTGATCTTCGGATCTTACAAAGAAAGGTTGATCTTCGGATCCCTATGACCGACGGTATTCAGGGTCTTACATGTTCACTAGATCCAGTTAGAAAATCTTTTGCGATGAAATTCCCGAGGCAATACTTGGTCGATAAATCACAACTAAAGAACAAAAAGACATGTCATTTTGCATATCATGCTATAGAGATGATCATATATGTTGAATATGACTTGGATTCACTGTTATTTGTTATGCTTTGAATAAATGGCCTTATATATTGGCTTTATATAAATGTGGTTTACACTTGCTGAGTATGCGACTCACCAAATCGCAATATATGTTTCAGGTCAGCAGTTCGAGTGAAATACTGACGCTTCACTCGTCTATGCTCAGGTCGGTACAGCTGAAGCCTAGGCCTATCTCCCTCTAATCACGTCATTTGTACATGTTGCACATAGTTTTTGTTTATGCTTTGTGATGTAAGCATAATTATATGTCTTTGGCATGTAATATATGTTGTTATGTTTATATGGCCATTTGGATAAACATTTGGTTGTATCCATGTTTTTGATATACGTAAATTATATATGTTTGAGTATGCTTATTAGTGCAGAGGAGAATATGTTTAACTAGAACTAAAGGTAATAGAGAAGAGATGTTATATGTTGTATATGTATGTTATGAATGACATGATTATGTATGATTTGGGTATGTTAAAGACGTTAACAGGTTTAAAAAAAGATAGTCACATGTTACAAAAAAAAATGGCATGTTTTATGGCATAAGAGTACAGTTAAAGGTGTTACAGGAATCATATGAAATAAGTCTTCCATCGACAGGTTTGGTGTATGATTTTGAATTTTGATTTATTATCTTGTTTTATAATGTTTTAGTTTATACTTGCTAAGTATGTAACTTATTAAATTGCAATTTTATGATTTCAGGTTTATGTTTGGCAACTGACGGCGTCAGTTCCACCTCTTTTTGCCTTGATCGGTCAGCTGAAGCTTAGGATTTCTCTCCCTCACATTTGCATCATTCGTTTAATTTTGTCATTTAGATTTATGTTATATGTTATGTAATTATTTTATGAGACATGTAATAATTGGTTTAAGAGTTATAGTGAATAAATTTACAATAAGTCATATGTATGTTAGTTTGTTATATTGATTGCATATAGGTGTATAACTTCTAAAATTATACTTAGGACTTGTTACATTTGGTATAGTGGTTGTAGCCAAGACGATTTATAGTATGACATATGTATGATGAAAAAAAATACAGCATGATTTTATTGATGTAAGTAGGTATAGTTTGTTACACATAGTTGGATTTAGGGCTTAGGGATAGCTACAGGGTGTTCTTAGAAAGATATTGGTGGTCAGAAACAGCCGGAAAATCACTTGAAAGTTGGGTCCAGAAACAGGATTTTCAGGCAGAAATCTGGGTCTAAGAAAGAAGATGATCAAAACGGCAGCACAGGCTACGTTTTGATAAATCAACTCCTAGGTACCTGAATTTGGTAAAATTATATTTTGACCCTAAAGTTTATAATTTAATGTAATTTAGTCCTTCTAGCAAAGTTATAATTATTTTTAATTTAGTCTTGCCTGATTTAATTTCTGAAAATTTATATTTTTGACCCCTGAAGTTTCTAGCGCGTTTCTATTAGGTCCCTCCGCCTGAAATTATTTAAAATAATTATATTTTGGCCCCTAAACTTATTGCCACATTACAATTATACTCCTGAAAAGGTTAAAACATTTTAATTTCAGCCCTTCGCCCCAAATTAAGTTTTGGAAATTATATTTTGACCCTAGAACTTGCTGCCAGACTTCAATTAAGCCAGAAAACTTTGAAAAACTATTCAATTGAGTCCTTTTTGGTTTAAATTGAATTTATTTTTTATTGTTTAAACAAATTGGCTAATAAATTAAGTTTGATAATTAATTTTAATAGTATTTTTAAGTGTTTTTAGTATAGAAAATATGTGATTTAAGTTAAAATTCAAAGGAAATAATATTATTTGGTAATGAAATTAAATTAATTAAAAGAGATAAATGCTTAATCATGCATCATAGCATATGTGAATTATTTATATGATAATTTGAATATTTTTGATATTTTATGTTATATAGGAGCATCGAGTTCTAGAGGGGGACAAGGTAAACAACCCGAGACCCGACCTAGCTCACAGCTTTGAGGTAAGTATAAACTTAGTGATTTTTGTTGTGAATTGTGATATTGTGAAATATTAAATATTGTTGATATTGATTTGTTTGGACCGGTACTAAAGCCCGGTCACTCGATTTATGTGAAATTGATGATTTATGCTTATTGAATTGTTGGACCAGTACTGAAACCCGGTCAATTGACTTATTTGCTTTGAATATATGATTATTGAATTGTTTGGACTGATATTGAAGTCTGGTCATTTGGATTTATTGAATATTGTGATCTTGGTCATTGAATCGGTACTGAAATCCGACTAATTGACTTATTGAGATTTGTTATTTCCTATATATATACTGTTTAGACTGGTATTGAAGCTCGGTCATTGGATTGTATGAAATATTAGTATAAATGTTCATATGTTATATTAGTGCATTCTTAAAGGACTTAATAAAGGCCGTTGTGATCGTCATGACCAGTATTTGCATATTTCACAAAAGAAACCTACAAGTTTTTATATGAATTGATGAATAGACCTTCGCTCAACATATTGCTACAGATTCGGGTCAATATATTACTATAGGTGGACCTATAGGTCATATTTTGAACTGACTTATGATTCATTAACCAGTGCTTCTGATTGACCTATGAAAAATTCTGGTCTAGTGTTACTGGCCAACTATTGTCACATGCTCTGTGAAATTCTCGGGCGCAATACTTGGCTTGAAGGAATCATATGACATTTGCATTGCATATGGTTATGTTTTGACTACTATTATGAGGTTTTAACTAATATATGAAATTGAGTCATTTGAGACCGATGGATTTCCGGTCTTATATACAAAATTTGTTATTGGCTAGCCAATTTATATTTGTTATATGTAAGTTATAAGGTATTATTTGTTATAGTAGCTATGGCTTAAAGAGTAAATGGAATCCTATGTCAAAGATATTTGTATTTTGTTATATGTTTTTGTTGTTATAGAATTATATGGAACTAGTGGTTAAAACAATTACAGCTCTCAAAGTTAATGGAATCATATGAAATAAGTTTGCCATTGACAGGTTTGGTGTATGAAATTGATTTATGATTTTACTATTTCGTTTTATGTTATTTTAGTTTATACTTGCTGAGTATGTAACTCATCAAATTGTAATTCCATGATTTCAGGTTTTTTCTGGTGACTGACAACATCAATTCCACCTCCTTTTTACTCGGGTCGGTCAACTGAAGCCTAAGATCACTCTCTCTCGCATAAGGCATGTAATAATCGAGTTAAAGGTTATAGCGATTAGTGTACGGCATGATATATGCATGGTAGTTGTCATTTGCATCACATATGGATTTTCTAATATGTAATTATGTCAATTTGTTTAGTTTAGCTTGTATATTATGTAAACTTATAGCATAGTAGTGGTGATTGTTGCATATAGATCCATAGGCGGTAAGATATGATTGATATTTGTAAAAGTTGGTTCTAAAGATCATATTAGTTATTAAGTAACGTGCTATATGTTAAAAAAAAATGACTTGCTATATGACTTATAGGTATGAGTTGGTTGTTACATCTCGTCATGGATAAAGGAAATAATTGAAAGATTAACAAATTTTAAGGACTAAGATTTAACTTTATTTTAATGTTCATTTTTTTATCTTATTTCTGTGAAAAAATTCTAGCAAATTTGGTACAACCGTGAAGGCATGTGATCACTATGTTATGCTCGCCATCACACAGTACCACAAGTATCTGGATCGCTCAAGTAATAGAGCGAATGAATAGATTATCTTTCACAAAGGAAGTTGAGGTAACCCGAATCTTAACTATTGTTCAGAAATTAGAAAAATAGAAAGGTGTATTATTATAAAATTAGATAAAACAATTGTAAAAGTAAACGACTGTAAAATAAAGTTGGTATTCGAATTCGATTAGGAAAGCGTCTATCCAAATATTGACTCCTCTAACTGATCATTGTTTCTTACTTTAAATAATTCCTTTAACTGATCATTGTATCTTACTTTAGATAATTGGTTAAACATTCAGTTAGTATTCCACTAATTGAGATTAAAATTTCCCTCGAGCATAACCCCTACACGTCAATTGTTAAATGGAATCTCTTCTTGACACCAATTAATTAGGTTATACATCTATAGTAAATAGACTCTAACCTAGTCTAAACTGATTCTCTTTAAAATTATAGGCTTTAGAAAACTATTCCCTCCATTTTACAAATATCAAAAAACTTAATACAAGACTTTTTGCTCAGATAGCTGCTTGCTAACCTATGCCTTGAGTTTATCTCAAAAACTCCTGTAGACAACCAGCTTTAAGATTACACCAGAATCTTAAAGCAAATTAAGTGAAAAAAACCAAGTTAATTTTTAGGAAAAATTTGTGAAAATAAAATGAAACTCATAGAAATTTTTTAAAAGAGAAGTTGATTAAAACACAAAAATCTTTTCAAAGTAAATTTTAAAAATTAGCTAAATAAACTCTTGATTATTTAGAGATAAAACCTTTAAGATATCAAAGTGAAGGCAGTAGAGGATTTTATGTAGTCGTTAAGAGAGTTAAAAATCTTAATGGAGATTTTAACAAAAGATTCTTGGTTTTTGCTTCTGAACAAATTTCGGAAACTCAGTGTGACTTTTCTTTTTAGCTAACATTAGAGACCATTTTATACATGTTCAAAAGATAATTTCCAATTTAGTAAAAACATGCTATCTCAAAATTTTCAATAAAAAGACATTAGACAGCACTTGAAAAGAAAGGCACGAGTTTGAAAAAAAAATTGAAAGATTTTAACCATTAATACTTTCTATTTCTCTTAAACTACCATCACATTCTAAACTAACACTTTGAACAAAATTCTTCAAATTTTGAATATCTTTAAAAGGCTTCTTTCAGTTTAGATATCTTCTACTTGATCTTTAGACTTCTTATTCAAACCTGCATAATCAATATTTAATTTTTTTTTAAACAGATCATCACATGCAATAGAACTTTTTATTTTATATTTTTCCTATAAGATATTATTTTATGCAAAATAAATTTTCATTTTTCTCCTGCAAATCATTATTTAAAAAAAAATTGCAAAGCTAGAATTTTTTTTAATACCACATCTAAATCTTTCCTTCTCAATGACATATTTGGTGCAAAATTTATGTACACTAAATTTGTCTTTAAGGATGACAAATTTAATACTAAAGTCATTTTTAAAGAGGTAGGAATTAAGTTCTATTTTAGTCGCATCACCTTTTTTAGAGCATTAATTCCATTAGTATTTTTCAGAGAATATATTTTGGCTTATACAGAATCTACTTATGTGGATGATAGATTTCGTTCAAATATATTTACAACAAAACAATAAAATCTGTCATTTCCTTTGACAAATTCTACTATAAATTCACACCTCCACCCTTAAACCTATTCTTGTAAATAGTTTGAAAACAGACACACTTAGTAAATATTGTTATTTTTTTAACTCATTTATGTCATAAACTGAAAACTTTCTCAATTTTTTATTTTGGGAAAAATTTATTTCATGTCCTCAATGTCTTTAATAAACGTTCTGTTATGTCTTTTTGGTTATAAATATATGCTTTTGGTTATAAATAAATTTTGGATTGAATCGTACAAAGTTTTCTTTTATTTTTTATTTTTAAAATAATCCATTTTTTTTAAAGAAATAATTAGGAAAAAAAAGTTTTTATTTTGGAAGAATGTTAAGTACTCACCCTATACTTGTACCTAATATTTAATATACCCAAAAAAGAAATTTTTTTCTCAAATTGCACACTTTTCAAACTCTATAGTTAACATGTGATTAGTAATATTATCTCTCCTCTTACAATCTTCCTTTCCTTTCTCAATGCTTACATAGAAAATTTGTAAGCAATTTAATGATTACTCTCAAACTAAAACCTCTCCATTTATTCCCTTACTATAATTTGATATCACTTTACCTCTTTTCTTCATTGTTCAAAGTTCTATTTTTAAAATTGTATGTTTTTCATTATCTTTGTTATTTGATCTTATTTTATCTGTAAACAAATAAAAGATAAGTGAACTAAAATTGTGGTTATCATAATATAATAATAATGTTTCTAGGTTCTAAGGTTGAGGGCTCCTAGTCAATTGATTTATGCTATGAGTACTCGAAGGATGTTAAAGGAAGGATTGATATACTTTTCTTATTTCTATATGGGATATGAAAAAGGAATAAGCAAAACTTGGGGATGTTCTTGTGATTCAAGTTTATGTGGATGTATTCCAAATGATTTCAAGGATTACCTCCTAAAAAGGAAGATTGAATTTTTCATTGATCGTGTCCTTGAGACTAATCCTAATTCAGTGCCATCTTATAGAATGGCACTACTAAAGCTTAAGAAGAAGAAGTTTAATGATCTATTACAGAAAGGGTAAATCAGGCTGAGTAATTCACCTTGGGGTGCTTCAATTTTGTTTGTGAAGAAAGATAAATCAATAAGGTTCTATAGTGATGATCAGCAGTTGATTAATATGATAGTAAAGAATAGAGATCCATTGCCTAAGATTGACAATCTGTTTAACCAGTTGCAAGGGGTAAAGTAATTTTTTTTTTAATATTGATTTACATTATAGCTATCATCATCGAGGGTGAGCCAGAATGACATACTGAACACTACTTTCCGCATAAAAAGTATGGTTTTTATGAAATTCTATTAATATCATCTGGACTTAATAATGCCCCTGCTGGTTTTATGGATATGATGAACATTGTGTTTAATCCTTATCTTGATCGGTTTGTGGTGGTGTTCATCAATAATATCCTTGTGTACTCGAAGTTTGAAGAAAAGCATAAATAACATCTGACGATGGTATTACGGACTTTGAAGGAACATAAACTATATGCTAAGTTCTCAAAGTATGAGTTTTGATTAGACTAGGTAGTATTTTTGGGCCATGTTATATCAATAGAAGGTGTTCGGTAAGGCCTAAGAAGGTTGAGGTAGTCATGGACTAGCCAAGACTTAAGATAGTTAAAAGTTTCAAGAGTGCATTAGCCCTGTAAATAAAGTTTGGGTTTCCTTTTATAGGGAAGCTGGGGCAGAGGTGGTCTGAGAATCCTGCATCTAATAGGATTCGATGGGCTCTGTGAATATCAGGGCCTATGGGGCTCCTACATTCTCGGGGCCCAATTGTCTTGTCTGCCTTGAGAGACTGTACAGGCGACCTCTCCCCTAAGTAGAGGTCAAGGTAAGTCAAGGTCCTCCCCTCAAAGGCTACCTACGAACAGAACCCTCTCTAGGACCCCTTAGTAGTTCACCTTTTGGGTAGGTGACTTACAAATGTCCCCCCTCCCCCTCTTGCGATCCAAGTCATTTCATGTCTTGGTTCAATCAATAACCTTCGAAGGTCACCTATAACTAGCCGTCTAATTTTCACTATAAATGTATGGATGTTAACTTCATTTCCGCAATGTTACCTTATGAGTTCTCAAATTTTTGGCTAACTAGTTGTCAATGATACAATTTTGAATGCTAGGCACCATTCCACTGCATAAACTAAAAACAGGAGACATTCCCTAAAAGGGAAGTTAATGATTGATTTTTTTTTAATTTGATTTTTGTACAAAAAGAGATGACAAAGCGTTTTTGAAGCACATTGCCGAACTAGTCGGTCTTAAAAAAAGTTTTAGAGTCGCCACCCAACTTCGGAACAATGAACTCTGTTTTTTAATTTTGAAAAAGGCACTGTTAAAATTCAGAGTTCCAAGTAAAGAGGTTGGTACGACGATTCAAGTTTCACTTAAATTGCCACCCGGTAAAAACCGGCCTCTTAGGTTTGTTTAATTTCCAAATTTTAAGTTATTTTTATTTAAAAAAAAAGTCGTGGCATGAATTAAATTCTATCGATATTCCTAACTGGCGTTTTTCGGTCATTCGATCAACACACGTTCATTCAAAAGCGATAAATTGCGGAATTAAATATATGGAAACTTAAATCATTCTTACCCTAAATCTAATTGTTCTTTCTCCGATTAGAAGAAAATAATTACAATTGAGTCCTAAATAATTACATTCTACCCTTTCTTAGTCCCTGTATAAATTATTTAAACCCCAAAAATACCCTAAAACAAATAAATTAAACATTTTGAATAAACATGTAAAATTACTAAAAATTCCTTTAAGTTATGACAAATTAAGAATTAGTCCCCATATTTATATCAAATTAATAAAAAGTCCCTAAGGCATGCAAATTACTAAAGAGTCCATAATTCATGCATAAATACTAAAACAACCCTTAAAAATATAAAATTAACAAATTAATACCTAAACATGCGAAATTACCTAAATGGTCTCTAAACATACAAAGTTGTTACATTAGTCCCTAAACTTGTCAAGCTGCCTAAAGACACCCTGCATGCATCAAATTAGTCAAATAGCCCTTAATAACATGTAACAAACCTTAAACAATCCCTATCATATTAAAGCTTGCAAAACAGTCTTGAAAATTAACAAAACTACCTAAACAGTTTATATATCATGTCTTATTGTAAGCATATGGCACAAAAAATATCCAGCCACAAAAATCAGTCTTAAACTTGATAAACCACATCATTTAGTTTGAAGGAAACAACAAATAATTTTTTTATTTTTGAAACTTCTCATACATATCAAACGACAACATATATATGGTGATGAACTAGGAACAAACAATGATAGTATGGGACTAATTAGGACAGAACCAATACTGAATACAACATGAAGTAATAGTCCAAGCTACTAATCCTAAAGAGCTAAGCAACATGTAAACATCAAAGGCAGAAGCCTTGGGAGCAACAACAAGGGATGTAACAGACATGTCCCAATAACAACAAACATTCACAAATTAAACAATTAGCAAAATCTGATTACTTTGGACCTTAAGCAACATATATTAAACTAAAATGAACATCAATGACAACCTGGAATCTATGACAGCTAGGGGAGAGCAAATTTTGGTTTTTACCGAATTACCGAACCGAATCGATTCGGTAACCGAAAATCAATAACGGTAATTTACCGATCGGTAATCGGTAATAACCATCGGTATTCGGTAGCGGTTTCCGTAGGGGAGTCTGAAATTTTTGGTAAAAAAATTACCGAATTACCGAAACTTGACTCCTCAAAACTACATCGTTTTGTGTTACTATATATAT
>CANUEY010505999.1:0-15195 GCA_948099555.1 Croton setiger | reverse complement strand
CATGGCTACTGTATTTTTCGATTTATATTTGCTCGTTAATTCTTTAATTCAGTAAAAAATTGGTAAATTTGGTTTTTTTAAAAAAATATTGCAAAATGGTTTTCGCCATTTATCCTTGTAATTCTTTTTTTATTTTTTTTTTTTTTTTTTTTTTTTTTTTTGTATCCATGGAAATGAATAAAATATATGTATTCCATTGACAATTTATTAATTTAATTTTCATTTCTACTAGTTATATGAAAATGGCCATGCACAGAGACATTTGTATGATCGTTCTCTTTTATGTCTTGGTCTTATAATTGGCCTTTCCTTTTCACTGTTCAGTTGCCTCTACAAACAAGAAATTTCAACTATATTTCAATTTTTCCATCTTTTCTTTTTAATGTTGATGATTTGATATAATAATTGTTCATAGCATTTTGAAATATCCTGCATTATACTTGGGTATTGATAGTATCAAATTCAATTTACACATGCTCCATTGTTTTTAAGAACTGCAATAATGTTTAATTTAGTTTATTTATAAACAATAAATCTCAAAATTTGTATTATACAGACGAAGAAAGTTATTTATCATCACATATGCTAATATTGCCTAATTAGGAATCATTAGAAGATACAATTAATACCATCTTTAGCGTCTCTCCATATGTGGACAAGAGACGGGTAGAAATCTCTACTGACTTGTGCAATTTGCCAATTTGATTCATTTGTATTTGTAGCGGCAAGCCCAGAAGAGATAGTGCAAGAAATTTATTCCGCTTAGTATGCACATTAGCCAGTAGAATCGCTCCAGATGATAGTTATTCAAGTTACTTCCAAATAACCATGGTGTGTTTCTGTAGGCACTAGTGATTGCATTGACCATTGATACAAGCACAGAACTGAGGTAATATCCCATGGCAAGTGATACCCAAGAGAGTGATGTAGCCAAAGATCTCATGCTTAAAGGCGCCTCGGTAAAGAAGAACTCCATCATCCCAGCTAAGGTGAAAAGATCAGCTGAACCAAGGAATAAGTACTGCAATGCTATCCAAAGGAATGTCATTGGTAAAGGTTCAGCAGAATTTACTAGTCCTGAATTTATGGCTATTTTCTTTCTCTTGATTTCAACTAGTGCTGCTACTGCCATTGCTACTATGGATAAAACTAGCCCTGTCCCTATTCTTTGTAAATGAGTGATACCCATTTCAGATTTTGTTATTTTTCTTGCAAATGGGAGTAAAATGTGGTTATAAATTGGTGCTAGGATCATGATGAAGATTACAGGAAAGACAGGGAGAGAGGCTGGAGGCATTTTAAAAGTACCAAGCTTGGTATTCATGGTTGATGCTTGTTGGACTGAAAAAGTGGAGAGTTGAGCAAGGCAACAGTTTAACATTATGGTAGACATAAAGATAGGGAGTATTCTTACTACTATCTTAACCTCTTCTACATCTTTTACAGTGCAATGAAGCATTGGGTGTATTGACTTGTTCACTAATGCTCTATTAAGAAATTTGAGACTTTCTCCTTGTGTTTGATTTGTTGTTTCCTTTTTAATCTGAGTATCTTCTCCCTCGCTGCCTTCTGTGTTATATGATGAACTTGTTTCCATGCCCATAACAGCATTGCTAGCATTCCCAGTTGTGTAGGTATTGTAAATTGCTGCAACTACTACCTATATAAGTATGCAAACGAAAATGAATTATTTAGTGAGGCTATATATTAATTCTTTGCAATGCCTATGTTTTATTGATTGTACCTTGAACATTGTTGTCATAGGGCTCCCTGTTGGAACTTTGTTTCTGTAAAATGGGGATCCAAGGAGGAAGATTGGGATGGAGATAAGTATTGTTGCAGTGGAAATCCCAAAACCCCATCGCCATCCTCTGTTGTCTTCAATCCATACCACAAAAGTAACTGCAATAAGAGCCCCACAAGAGAGACAGAAAACATAGTAACTAAAGAATGCTGATCTTTGCTTTCTTCCTTCTGCATTACTTTCATCAAACTGCTCTGCTCCATGGGGTGGAAGTGAACCTTTTATTCCTCCAACACCTAGTGCAACTAGATACAGACCTGCAAATAGTATCACTGCTTTGCTCACCCCAACTTTCTCACATGACATGATCCTGCTGTCTGCTGGCATACATGATGCTGGTTTCAATGAAGGAAGCCAAGCTTGGATTGTGAGTACTAACAGGCCCTGTTTCATTAGTCAAATTTGGTCAAGATAAGCACAAGGTGTGGTTTAAAATTATTGTGAACAACTTAAATTGTGGTCTCCCATTTTTTTCCCTTGTTAATTAGGATTCATCTGGAGTTGTAAGATTAGAATTTACAACCTCACAACCCTTAAAAACGACGGACTTTAACTGGAGCATTCAAGAATATAAGTGTTTTTCTTTTGATGATCAATTTATCACATGGTATGACCAAAAGCGGTTGTCATAAGGAAGTGGACCATAAGTCAGTGATAGAGAGAATTCAATTCTTCCTGCCAAAAAAATTCATTTTGGCACAAGGTGTGGGACCTGGTTAGTTGCCTAGAATATAATTGGACAATCAAGCAGAATTTCTTAATTTCTTATCTCTTATTGGCTGGCTGGTTGGGTTCCCTTATTCATGGGAAACTCAAGCCTTAAAAATACTGGTAGGTTTGGGTACCAACTAGTGGGGCTAACAGAAAAAAACAGTTAATAAACATTGATGCGTACAATTGACACAATTTTTGGTATGGACAAGTTGATTTTTGTGGATTGTTTTCTTGAATGACCCATAGATATTCCAATGATGAGACCTACTAGCCTAGTAGCCTATGATTGGACCACTTTATAGCACAGTTCGTTTGGCTGTTGTGATATTTGGTTAATTTGTTTCTTATGATATGTAGGTTGCTGTTTTTTAGATAATTAGTTTTGAGTTATACAACCATTTACTTCGGTGACAGAAAGAAATTGTAGTGGATCGTACTATATGTATCCTTAATGCAAAAATAAAAAATAAGTCAGTTTTTTGAACTTACTATGAATTCTATTGCAGCACTTATCAAATAGATGCGGTATGTAGTGAAAAAAGCATCTGACAAAAATCCACCAAGTAGAGCTAGCAGAAAGGCTGTCCCCATGAAATTGGTGACGATGTTGGCAGAGCTGGATGGAGAAAAATGCATGAACTTTGACAAATATAGTACCAGGTTGCTTGCATTTGCCAGGTATGCTAGATTCTCTAGAACCTCCACAACTATGTTTTGCATCATGAAAAGAAATTACATAATCAGTATTGCTGTGTTTTATGTACTGTTCTTTAATGAATTATGTTCTTCTTGAGAAGTTTTCCTAATAATCAGTATTATTCAATTCATAAACTATACTGAATACAAGACAAAATGAATCTAAGCTTTATTATTACCCAAGACAAACGAAGCTGCAAGCATGCCACCATGACGGCCGCGGAGAGCAGGCCTGTTCTTCCAGTCTACATAACCTTCCCATCTACTTAACCCGTTTGCTTCATCCTAAAATGATGAAGAATTAGTTAAATACTAGTGAACTTAATAGGGAAGTGGATAAATAGAAAGTAATAAAAATGAGAAATTATGTGTGCAAATCCTACCATCTCTGTTTTTTCTTCAAATAAAAAAATATGCAAATTTATTAGAATGTTTGCGATACCAGATATCTGGTTATAGAACTTGGTGAGGTGTGTGTTTTGAACTACAAGGGAATAGCATACAGAG
The DNA here is from genome assembly GCA_948099555.1 of Croton setiger. Classification (NCBI taxonomy): domain Eukaryota; kingdom Viridiplantae; phylum Streptophyta; class Magnoliopsida; order Malpighiales; family Euphorbiaceae; genus Croton; species Croton setiger. The sequence continues at coordinate 11,474 of CANUEY010505999.1, read as the reverse complement.
TCTTATATATAGGCGGAGAAATGGTGGTCCAAACCACATAGAAAGGTCTAGACTTGATGAAAATGACTATTCATTTCCTTTCACTGTCAATGTTGCTGTTTTAACCCCTGGGAGAAGCAAAAAAGAGAGGGAAGTTGTGCTCTTATCTGGATCACATAGGTTCTTATGGCACTTAACCTTAAATAAAAAAGAGAGTATTAAAGTAAAATGCAGAATCAAAGTTCGCCACCAATTGATTGGTTTGAATTTTTATGTTCTTGGTAGCTCCAATATTTGTGGTTTCAATTTTTTAGATTGGGGTAAATTACTTTAATTTGCATCATCAACCATAGCGATGAGGTTATAATTAACCAAGTCACAACTGAAAACAGGACATGCAACTCAACAATATGATTTTAGATGCATCAATCTCTAGAAATATAAAATGCAAAAGATTAAGTAAATACTATATATAAATACACATATAGGAAATCAATATTAATCAACTGCAATTAGAACTTTAAAAATAACATTATATATAAAAATTTCAGCATATCAACTGCAAATTACCTTTCAATAAATATTAAATAGTTGATCTACAGATTTTCAAGAGTTCCTGAAAATTGAAAAATAAAATCTATATATACTGTGGTACCTAGTGAAGGGGAGTCTTGGCGCAACAGTAAATTTGTCGTCCGTGTGACCAAAAGGTCACGGGTTCAAGTTGTGGAATCAGCCTCTTGCAGTAAATGCAGAGTAAGGCTGCCTACATTACGCCTTCGTGTGTGCGGCTCTTTCCAGGACCTTGAGCAGCAGGATGCCTTACGTGCACCGGCTGCCCTTGCCCTTTTATACTATGGTACCTAGTGTTTAAAGCTGACCATATATTGTTAGTTTCGGAAGTAGGTGTTAATCTGTTCATTGAAGCAGATAAAGTAATATGTATTTACATGAAACCAGATTTGTTGTTAAATTATTGTCTAGACTAACCATGCAAGGCAGTAGGCATGTATTTGAAGAGTCAAGAAATGTGTATAATGATTAGAAATGGATAACTGAATCTGCAACAACATTTCTTATTTCTTTTAAAAAATGATTATATGGTCTGCTGTGGCATTATTTTATCAGTTACAACTACAACTACAATCCCCTTTCAAAAGTATATTATTTTATCCTGTATAATTTTATATAGATTAATAATATATCGCTATGTGCACAGTGCGATAAAATTCTAGAAAAAGTATTATATTAATACCAATACTCTTTGCTAATCTAAAAATTTATGAGGAAATCGTCCATAATGGCATGATGTTAACCTCGAAGTAAAGTTAAGAACATAGCTTTTGAGTGATGTCCCACAGCCACAATGACTCCCACAATTGCTCAATAAAATAGTGGTAATACCATTTCGTTCTAAAGCTAATCACTCATAATAATAATAATTAATCATTGCTGTCTACTTTGCTAAATTTAAGTATTATTCTATTGTGATCTGTAATCTTTTCCTAAAAGGAAAATGCATGCTTTCATCTTTTTAATTTAAGTAACAGTAACAACCAACAAAGACTTATCCATAACTTGTTGCATTTTGGTGCTTGATTTGTCGTGCTCGTCTCTAATTAGGGCCTTGGGATTGCATTTACACATCTCTCTTCGTCATGTGACTCTCGTATTTCCATTTCTTACAGTGCTTCCATCAACTTGATACTATACTATACTATTGATTTCTTCCTAGTAGAGTTAGAGTAATACTTGAAGTATACCTTCTTATTCATTCGTCAGTCTGCAAGTGGCATGAGTCTTTACTCATAAGTTGTTGAATTTTGGTTTCTTATAAAAAAAAAAATCAGGGCCTTTGATTTCATCTCATTCACTCCCATCATGTGATTGTCCTTTTCCGTTCTCTATATAGTGCTTTCATCGACTTGGATTGAATTGTTTTGTTACTAGTAGAGTAATATACGTCAGTGAACTTGTTTATTCATTGGTTTGCCCGGTGGCATCAGTCTCCTTTCTGGGCCACCTGTAATTCGTTGTTCTTTTCTTCGCTGAAATGTGTGGATAGAATTTACCAGAAAACCCTGGTTTTGTAGCATGATGATCTAAGAGATCCCCATTCTCCAAGTTGAGTGAATAAAAGCCACTATTTAAAAGGGCCCTACTTCCCTAATTATAACCTTATTTCCGTATATTTCGACCATTTTGTAATTACACCCTCATTTAATTTGATCTTCTGGACCCTGATAAAGAAAAAAAAAAAAAATTGTTTACCACTAAATAATTACTCCCTTTGAACCTCCTGAAAAATAGCAAAAAAATCAATGAAAAAGATTTTAATTCTGTCTTATTAGATAGGTTACTTGTTTCTTCATTTGAAGAACAGAACTGTGACATTCTTGAGTTATCTATTTATCTGTATGTAGATAAGATTATAAATCTTGGAGAATAAATTATTACTACCTGTTTCTGTTTCTAGTGTCATTGTTCAACTGTTCAAAAAAAAAAAAAAAAAATTGAATTTTGGAAATGAGGTACTTAAACTAGTGAAAATAAATTATTTTTTTCATAATTTTTGTTTGATGTGGCAAACTCTTTTTGTATTCCAGAAAAAGGTAAGATAAGTTCTGATTCTGATATACAAATATTGTGGACTATTGAAATATTCTAGCAAGATAGCAATTGGATGAGAGAATAGAATGCTTAGATCTATCTTAGAATATTCCCCTTACAACAACTTCTCAACTAGACTAAACAATAGATTGAAGATTCCAGTATTGAGTTTAAAGTATTTCCATATATATAGAATTATTGCTTTCGGAAAGTGAAATATTCATACCTTTACTGTCGATTCCAAATATCATCTTTTGCTCTTTTCTAGCATAGGAATGTGTATGAGATGCTATTTCTCCATCACACAAATTCATCAAATGCATAAATTTTCTCTTAAACTTTATATGAAGGTCTGAAATTGTGAATTTTGATTACACCATCTTACATAATGGTGGTGTTTAGGTATGTAGTTCTTTCATTTGTTAATAGAAAGAGAGACACATCAATATGCCTATTCTTAGCTCAGGTCCAAAAATGGAAGTTATGGAAGCCATTCTGTAATGTTATGTATCTATTAAATTACATGGACTGGTGGTAGGTCCGAACCGGACCCAGTCCTAGCTTGAGGTTGTACGTGCTTAGCCGACCATCACATGCCTTAATTTGATTCAATTTTATAAAGGAACTTAAAATGATTGATTCGTAAAATAACACCACCCACCTAGTACTGGATCACCATAACCAAGTGTAAACGTTAAATAAAAAAATAAAAAATTAAGTTAAACAAGTGTTGAACTGAGAACCTGTTTTAGTGGTATTTAGAAGGTGGGTCTCTCTTGCCATAAATCATTCAATGGCCTGAGCAGTAGGAACTGACACAGACCTCTCTGCTGTAGGTTTATGAGTCATGGAATTACTATTTGAATTTTGCTGTGACGGGCAGCCACCACCGACCGCTTATTTTGGTAGTGCATATATGCTATTTCAAGTAATTTACCTAACCGATGTTTGGCCAATTTCAGATAATACCTTTCTAATTAGGCCTTTGAAGCTTTCGGATCATCCCATTACAATCCTTTTTTTTTTTATTTGTCATCGTATGAACCATAAACCAACCTCATATAGTTGTTTAAAAAATATCAAAAGCTAAAATTATATGCTTTAAAAACTAATTTAAAAATATTTCACCAAATATTATAAAAAATATTTTTTAGCCGTCAAAACTTTTTTTCATTTATTTTAAAGAAAGAATGTGGTAGTGAATAATTCAAATAATTTATCATTTAAAACTTAAAATACTGAATTCTTGAAAATGAAATTGATGCTAGAATTATGATCGTATGGATAATAATCTAATTAACAATATTTAGCATTATCAAATGTTAGAAAGAAAAATTTAACAAAAAAATAAATAAAATTTGAAATTACATATATATTTTTTTTTATTCAAAGCAGTGAATATTAGATATTAAGCTAATGTTTTGACTATTAGCTCAAAAAAAGGCTCTATCGCTCCATCGTAGAAAGAACATGCATAAAACAGACCTAATAGAAAAAAATAGAATCTGAAAAACAATAATAATACCTAATTCAAAATTAGGTTAATAAGTTTCATTAACTAGATTATAGTTGTACTAGAATCCGCGGTGACAAGGAGGATGTTGATTGTTGCCATTAGTTTTCTTGTAAAACCTCTTTTTCACAACTTTGGATAAAAAATTCTAACACTTAGATTCAGTACATGGTCCAAACTCAGAGTATTCTATGCAACATTTGGGTGCTGAATTTAAATTATTTCTAATTGCTTCAATCTGCACTTAGCGTTAGGGTTAATACTATAACGCAGCACCAAACTCCCACTTTGGCCATCTTTTTTCACTTGTAACAATGATTTCACTTCTTATTCTTATCTTAAAATATAAAATAATAGTGAATATGTTGTTTTTCTATTGAAATAGCAAGTGTTTATTTAGGCTGAAATTATTGAATAAATGATTTTGAATATTTATCTCCTAATTTGGGATGATTTTTAGTATAGGAAGAATTTCTGTTCGTATTAAACAAGTACTTAAAGTCAAAATATTTTAAAAAAAAAAAACTCTAGATATTATATAAAATTGAAGTTGGAGCAATTATTTTTTTGGTTAAAAGAAAAAGGAAATTTTAGAATTTTTTTGACGAACATTCTTATATAAATTCAATAGTATACATATTTTTATTATGGTTTAAATGAATATTAGTTGACTTTAACAAATTTAGTTTTTTAATCAAATTAAATAATAAGATTTTCCAATTCAGTGATTAAAATAAAATATTGAATTCAGAATAATATTAAGAAATTCTCTAATTTTTACTTTATGTAATTCGCGGAAGAAAAAAGTAACTAAGATGATTAACATTTATATGTATACGTAAACTTTAATATTATATTTAGTACCTTTCCTATATTGAATTATTAAAACTTTATTTGTCTCCAGTTTAGAAAAAATTATTGCAAAATTTGAAAAAGTTAATGATTTGAGTTTTTGAACCCTAAAAAATATTAGAACGCAGCAGCAGTGTTTTTTGGTAGAAAATATTTTTATGATATTTTTTATTTAAATAAAAATGAATTGACATGTTCATTCTATTCATATTAGTTTTCTAAAATAGATTGTATTCATAAATTTCATTTGAGTTATATAATGCAAAATATAATCAATAATCTTTTATAAAGACTAATTAAGTTAAATTTTTAGAAAATAAATTGGTCTGGCTTTTCAGCCAAAATTGGTAATATGGGGACAACAATATTAGAAGCTTGGATGTTGGAGTCGACAACTTGCAGGTGGCGAAGCTTCTCAATTCTAACATGGAGGTTCCAGTTGCTGCCTCTAATCCTATGCCGACTAGGCTCGCAGGGTTGCCATCTCTTTCAACAGCCACCTTCTGGGTTGTTACAGCTTTTAAGGAGCTTTTATATGTTAAACTACTTAAAATTAACTAGTGTTATGTTTGGTTTAACTTGCTTAAAGTTTGGTTAAACTTAATTTATAAAAAAGTGTTCTTACTAATTAGGGAAATTGCGAAATTACTAATTGTAGAATGAGACAAATGTGATGTGCTATTATGTGAGAATAATTTTGAATTTTCAAAAATATAAAAAGGTTATTATTGCGATTTTATTGGTCAAACAAAGGTATCAAATAATGACTTTTGAAAAGTCAGCTTTTAAGAAGCTTTTAACTAAATAAAAGCAAAGCCAAATGCATCAATTTATTCTTTATAAGCCAAAAACTGCTATAAAAGCTGGAAGTTGGTCAAACTAGCTTTTAAGTCCGACAAACCACTTAATTTTTTGACATGTCTATCATTTTCTCTACTTGATAACATATATATTTCAAAAACTGTATTAGGGCAAACTCTTACAATCACATACAATAATGCCCTTTAGACATTTGGGCAAAGAAGCAAATGAGGTAAAAATACTTGGCTCAAATTGGATCTACCAAACGAAGTAAGAAAATGTGATAAATGGAAAAGAAGGTGATCTAAGTAGCAACTTTGACACTCGTAGCAGAAACATCATAAAAAAAATTAATCACCTCTTGTGAATCACATTCAATTTGTATAGGAGAGTCATAATGTTGAAGATACCATTCAACACTATGAATGAAAACACTTTTAGCGGAAAGAGTGAAACAAATTCCAGCAATGAAAGTTCCATTACAGTCCCTAAGAACAACACCACCAGCTACTATAGCAGCGGTGAAAAAAGCATCGACGTTGATCACTTTTTACCAAAGTTGTCAGAAAGTAAATCGAAAAGAGCAGGAATCGGCTTGGCATATTTGACAATAGAATTAAAAAATTTTTTTGTTGAATTGCAGGAAAGAAAACTAGTTCATTACCCCAAACAATGTTGGTATATGAAGTCCACACAGAGTGAAGGATGAGCTAGGAGAAAAACCTGGCAAGATGATCGGTTGCTGATTTGTGAGAGAATCGCAACCACCAACACATCAATTCCTCTATTAAACTATTCTTGGCCGATATATCATTCAGGAAAAAAACTTTAAAATACTGCCAAATCTTCATAATGGAGGACAATAGTAATAATATGATTAATTGTACCTTCCGCTGATAAGGAGAACGGAAAAATGAAAGCAGGCTCAACACCCATTTTTGTAGCTTGAACGAAAGCGGAAGCGCCCTTTCAAGTAATTTCCAAGTGAAAATGACAGTTTAAGGGGGATTGAAGAATCCCAAATCATCTTATATAACAGAGTTGATAATTTTCCACTTCTACAAATATCATAGGCTGAGGAGAGTGTGAAATTGCCTATTTTTTAGAGTCATTCCATGATATCAAACCGTCTTTAAAAGAGTATAAATTGATGGCCCTGCTATGAATTTTGCACATTCTCTTCCATGTGCATGAATCAATTTGCTAAAAGACATAAGCCCCTACCTGTGATATTTATGATGCATAATCTTGGACCAAAGAGAACCCCCTAAATGATAGTTCCACTAGACTTTAATGATCTAATTCTAAGGTCTCATTCATTGTTTGGGTAGCACATTTTTTCATATTTAACCCAATGATAACGCTGCTTTGAATTTTCAGGAAAAAAAAAAGACAAAATTCCTTTCCAAGGCCCGAATTAGTAAAAACATAGCACCTATAATATGCATAGGAATGGATTTCAAAACATTCTTAATCAAGAAAAGCTTACCTCTTAGGAATAATAATTTTTAGTCCATCATTGAAGCTTAACATCTAACTTTTTTTTGAGAATATTGTTTATAACAACCACCCCATTTATATATATATATATATATATATATATATATATATATATATATATATATATATATATAACATTTTAACATCTTTAAACAAATAAATACCAATAACATACGTCACTAAACCGATATCAAACATAATAATTCATAAACCATAATTTACATATTTCATTAGTTTTACAAAAACTATTTACCATAAGGACATAATAATTATACCATCTACAATTTACATACCAAAACTTAGGACTATTCATTCCAAACATAATGTAAACCAAAGACTATATGCAACTATACATATGATGCGGAACGAATGAGAGAGGCCTAGGCTTCAACTAAACTAACCTGTGCATATGTTGGTGAAGTACTGCGCCCAGGAATTTCACTGAGCATGTGACACTAGTTGGCCAGTAATACTAGACCCGAATTTATCATGGGTCGATCAGAAACACTGGACCTAAATCAATCATAGGTCAGTTCAAAATATGACCCGTAGGTCTATCCGTAGAAATATATCGACCCGAAGGTCCGTCCGTAGCAATATGTTGACCCGAAAGTCCATCCGTCAATTCATATAGAAACTCATAGGTTTCTTTAGTGAAATATGCAAATACTGGTCATGACGATTACAACGGCCTTTATTAAATCCTGTAAGCGTGCACTGATATGATATATAAGCATTTATCGTATTATTTTATATAATCTAATGTACGGGCTTCAATACCATCCAAACTGTTTATATATCAAATAACATTTCACAAATAAGTCAATTGGTCGAATTTCAGTTACGAATCAATAACCAAAATTACAATATTTCAATATTCAATAATTCCAAATGACCAAGCTTCAATATCGGTCCAAACAATTCAATAATCATACGTTTAAAGCAAATAAACCAATTGATCGGCTTTAGTACCGGTCTAAACAGTTCAATAATCATATAATATCAATTTCATATAAATCAAGTGACTGAACTTCAGTACCGGTCCAAACAATTAAATATCAATAATATTTAATATATCACAATATCACAATTCACAAACAAAAATCAGTAAGTTTACACTTACCTTAATGCTGTGAGTTAGACTGGGTCTCGAGTTGTTTGCCCCGCCCCCCCTTTAATACTCGATGCTCCTATAACGCATAACATAGCAAAAATATTCAGATTGTCATATAAATAAATCATATATGCTATGATGCATGATTAAACATTTATCTCTTTTAATTAATTTAAGTTCAATACCAAATAATATTATTTCCTTTGAATTTTAACTTAAATCACATATTTTCTATATTAGAAACATTTAAAAACACTTTAAAAATTAATTATCAAACTCAATTTATCAAATATTAATCATAATTAACATTAATTATAATTATCAAACTTAATTTATTTGCCATTTTATCCAAACAATAAAATAAATTCAATTTAAACCACAAATGACTCAATTGAATAGTTTTTCAAAGTTTTCAAGACTTAATTGAAGTCTGGTAGCAAATTCTTGGGTCAAAATATAATTTCTAGAACTCAATTTGGGAAGGAGAGGTGAAATTGAAACATTTTAAATTTTTTAGGGTGAAAATGTAATATGGCAGGAAGTTTAGAGGCCAAAATATAATTATTTTAAATTAATTTCAATCAGAAGGACCAAATTGAAATGCGGCAGAAACTTTAGGGGTTAAAATGCAATTTATCAAAAATAATTCAGGCAGGATTAAATTGAAAATAATTAAAACTTTGTTGGACGGACTAAATTGCATTAAATTATAAACTTTAGGGGTCAAATGTAATTTTACCAAATTCAGGTACTTAGGAGGTAATTTTTATCAAAACGCAGCCCTTGCTGCCGTTTGATCTCCTTCAACCTCCAGCCACTGGTTTTGCCCGATTCTGCTTGCTCATGGACCCAACTTCTAGGCGACTTTCCGGCCGTTTTTCACCACCAATCTCTCTCCAGGAACACCCTCTAGAGATCTCTCAGCCCTAAATCAAACCATGCACGCTAGATTTCTTATTTTTCTCTCTCTTTCACCCTTCCCGCTCACTGTTTTTCAAAATTCTAGATTTTGCAACTTTCTGTTTTCTTCTTTTCTTTTTATTTCCAACCTTTCTCCTCCTTCTCTCTCACTTCTAATCTTCTCTAACACGCCTAAGGGTTACACAAAAGCTTTAAAATCCAAGCTTCCTTTCTTTTTTTCCTCTTTTCTTTCTCTTTTCTCTCTTTTCTCTTTCTTTCTCTCTTTTTCTGTTTTTCCTTCAACTCCTTTTGTTCTCTACCTTTTTGCACCACTTCACCACTTCATCCAAGCCCTAAATTACTCTATAAACATATCGAACTAAACACCTTTACACCTCCTACTTAGTTTAAGTTAATTTAATCAAAATATCTTAACTTTTAACCCTTTTTCTTCTCCTCCTTTTTCCTTTCTCATTTCTGTCAAAAAACCAAATATTTTTAATTCAATTCTGTTATTTAAATGTTAAAATAATTATTAAAAACAAAATTTAGGGTCTGAATGCGGCCCGGTCGGCGCCCAAAACTGACTCCGGAACCTTAACAACGCCGACAAAGCCAAAACCGTACGATATCCTCATAGTTTTAGTGTTCCAAAACAAATAATATTTATTCAATTATCCAAAACATAAAATGCCAAATTCATTTCTTTTAAATTTTCCGCGTTTCCGACGTTTAATCGGTCGCGCGAGCCAAAAACCCTAAACATGCCTCGTTTACATCGACCGACTGTAAACAAGCTTAAAACTTAACTTATTCATATTCATTTCTTAATTCCATATCATATTCAAATCATAATTTCTTAGCAAATAACCAAATTTAACTTAAAATGATGTTTATGCGATGAAAATGCATGTTATGCACGAAATGACGTCATGAATGACGTTGGGTTTGGTTAGGGATGTCACATTGTTGCAGTAATCTACCCAGGTTAATCCCATGATAAATTGGAGCTCCTAAATATATGAATGGAAGTGATTTGTGATTAATTGCCAGAATATTCTCCATACTGCGTACAAAAGCCGAATTGGCTTTCTTAGAACAATAAAATGAGCTTTCATCAAAATTCATCAGCTGTCTTGAAACTTGTTGATAAGACTGGAGAAATTGTTTAAAATTTTTTACACTTCTAACAATCCCATTGATGAAAATAAGCAAGTCATCTGCGAAAGCCAAGTGAGAAATAATATCATAGCCTCTAGCATTTTTGTAGGGAGAGATATTACCTTCACTGGTTAGAGCAGAAATACTCCTAGAGAAAATTTTTGAAGCAATGATGAATAAAGAGGTCACCTTGTTTAACCTCCTACCAGGATTGAAAAAATCATAATTCTCCCCATTTACAATGATAAAAAAAATGAGTAGCAGTAAGATTAGCCATAATCAAAGAGACTATTCGGGTAGAAAAACCAAATTTTGTAAGCGATCAAAGAGACTATTCGGGAAGAAAAACCAAATTTTTGAAGAATCGCTTCCGAAAAATCCTGAGATACTTTGTCGAAAGCCTTAGCCATATCTAATTTAATTGCAAAATTATGCCATCTTGTCTTACAATCAAGATTCTAGATAAGCTCATTAGCCAGTAAAATTTGATCATGTATAGACTGACCCTTCATAAAACCCACCTACTTCAAAGAGGTAATAAGATTAAGTAAAGGTGCCATCCTATTAGCTAAGATCTGAGTGCAGACTTTGCTAATAAAATTTAACTGAGAAATAAGCCAAAATTGATTAAAAGAAGAATGATTATCCACCTTTAGAAGCAAAAATAATTTGTGAACTACTGAAAGCTCTTGGAAACGGAATCCCCAAGAAAAAATTCTTTAACAGCACCACATACATCCCATGATACAATATCCCAACAGGCCCTGGAAAAAGTCCCATCAAATCCTGTGACACTCCAAACCTAACCTTACGTCGTTCCGAAGTCATTTTCATGCATTCTGTGCATTTTCATTAAAACGCATCATGATTTGATGATTAAGTTAAACATGGAATATATGATTAGGATTTGATAATATATGATTTGAATAAGAATTTCAAGTTATGTTATAGGCTCGTTTGCCGTCGAAAGACACAAACCGTGCTATTTAGGGTTTTCGGACCCGCGCGATTGGGAAATGCCGAAATCGCGTAAAATATGAACCA